>PVIU01001919.1:187500-190354 GCA_004026605.1 Ondatra zibethicus | reverse complement strand
GAAGAAGAAGAAGAAGAAGAAGAAGAAGAAGAAGAAGAAGAAGAAGAAGAAGAAGAAGAAGAAGAAGAAGAAGAAGAAGAAGAAGAAGAAGAAGTTGTTCTATCAGATTCTCAGAGAGGGGAACCAGTATCCTAGTATTTAGGGACACCTGACATCTTTAACTCCTCTCTTGTAAAACAGTTGTTCTGCTCTTTGCCTAAGTGTCTCAAGGCTTCTACTCCTGTAATTGTAAAGTAATCCCCAGTAGGGTGTTAGTTGATGGCCTTAGGGTGTTACCACCACCAAGGGTATTTGCATTTTAATGGAAGGCTTTAAAAGAACTTCAAGCGTACAGTCTGAGAGCAATAAATCTCTATTGGTGGAATTTCATTGGAGGTGATAGATTGGGCAGGTGATGTCCATGCTGAAAGAAGCCCACTGGGTTTATTCTAATCACAGCGTGAATTAAAGTGTTCCTACTTAGTGGAAGCCCGACTTTTGCTTCCAAAGTGAAAGGTGTGAGGACAGCTCCTGTGGCCTGGATAATGGAGTACTTCTTAGCAGTTTCATTTTCTTTAGAAGCAAAACAAGTCAAAGGGCGAAAAGTTCAAATCTTTGAACTTTCTTTTCCTTCTCTATTCTCTCCATGGCTGTCCCCCATTGTATACCTTCTTACTCATGCTTGAGGTGTACGGGGTGGGGGCGGCAGAATATGTTCATACTTTCTCCAAATTACAGCTTTTGAGTGTGTGTCTTTCTTCTTTCTTTTTTTATTATAGTTCCAGAGCGTTTCTTTTTTTTTTTTTTTCTTTTTTTTTTTTCATCAGAATTGACAGGGCAGGGTACTTGTGAAGTCTGGAGGGTGGGAAAAGTAGATTAACAAAAAGATCAAAATTTTTTCTAAGAGTAAAATACTGACTTATTTGTTTGTCATGAAGTTCTGAGAGTACAACAGATTCACAGATGTATGCATCAAGACTGATAGAGTGATAATAGTGTAATTCCCATTGACTGGACTGTTCTCAAACATAGAGCCTGAAGCCTGAAGTGATGACACAGAACAATGAGTAGGACTCAGCTAGGTAGAGAAGGATGGTTTTTGATTTTGTGTGTGTGTGTGTGTGTTTTGTAGAAATAGTAACAGAGGCAACCCTCATGGAAAAAAACCCAAGCCACCCATTGTTCAGATCAGTGTGATGATACAGGATCTTAATCCCAGCATGTGTGTTTGGTGATCGGGGAAGGGGTGGCTAAGGAAGTGTGAAGTGAGTTTAAAGTCATGCTTCAGACACATAATGGAATCTTTCAAAAGATAAAGATTTAAAAAGAAAGACATTCAATAGAGCTCAATATAAAATAATTCATAAATGGTGAAATAAAAGAGTAAAACTAGAAAAGAAGATTGGGCCAAATATTAGAGAGTGAGTCCAATACGAAAAATATTTTTAATCAAATGTGATACACTGACAAATATGTATATATATGTATGTATGTATATGTATATATAGTAGAAATATTCGTCTGAAATTATTTTGGAGTGCTACCTATAAATGAGGCTCTAAACTGGAACTAACTAGGTCTTGGAAAATCTGTAACAGTGGACCAAAGAAGAAAGAAAGAATGACGTGGAAGAGGAGTGGGACATAGACAAGAACATAAGGAGATATCTTCACAGAGATCATATTTAAGCATGCAAACGTGGAAAAGATATATCCAAGTATGGACATTTGGCTTAGTCAGGTGCCATTTTGCTGAACAAGGGAAAGAGAAATAGGTTTTAATGGGGCAGATGCTGAGGTCAGATTTGGATAAGCTGAGTCTTAGATTATTATACAACATCTAATCAGGGATGTCGACTAGATGGGCATCAATCTGTCTGGCATCCCAGAGGAAGATCTAGGCTGTAGATATATGTTTAGCCATTAGTCCTAGCATCTAAGTGATGACAATGGAAGAGTTTACTCAGGGAGAATGGAGACTAACAGAGCGCTGTCGATTGATCCTAAGCAAATGATCAGTTAAAAAGTCAGGAGAATCACAGTGAAGAGTAAGAGCAAGTGGCTGGAGAGATATACCAGAGCAATAAGCAGGAGGGTATCCATATTGATTTGCAAGACAGATAAAGTTGCAAATAAGCCCCCTGCTCTCATTCCAAAAGTTTCCAGGATCTCTTGATAGGCTCTAAGTCCTTCAGTTTCAAACTATGTTCCTCTTGCTCTTTGAGTTATGTCATTTCAACAAAAGTAATACTACACACCGATGATTTCTGTGGTTCCATTTCTTTGAGAAGGGTGCTGTTTTTCTACACATCTAACATACATTCGAATTTTCTTCTAATGTTTCCCCTGCCATCTTTCTTTCCTGAAAATGAAAGTCTCATCACCTAGCCTATGCTCCTATTAGTACAGAGATTACAGCTTCCATATGTGACCTAGCACATTACAATTTACATCATAGTTATTTATGAACAAGATAAATTCTTCCCTCTTGGCAAGAATATAAGATCTTGAAGATGAAGAACTCACTCCTCCAAATTAGCCTCCATAGTGCACTGCTTTGCAAACAGCAGGGACTTAGCAATTATTTGCTCAATGACCACATATATTACTTACATAAAATAAAAGAAAAACTTTTTTTTTTAATCTTTTGATGAAGCAAGGAAGTTCAGCAGAGCCAAACATAGAAATGCTTGAGGACAAAGGATAGATATGTCTGATGTTTTGGGTATATCTAGGCATGTATTAGTCAAATAAATAATGGAGGGTCTATCAAAAACACAATCATAATACTGAAGCAAAATAAGAACATAATGCAAAATATTCTTAATTGTCTCAAAGACTGTAAATACTCCATTTTTGGTGGTATTTTCTTACAA
>PVIU01001919.1:67500-185000 GCA_004026605.1 Ondatra zibethicus | reverse complement strand
TTTTGTGTGTGTGTTGGGTTTTAAACTCAGGTCCAACTATTTGTACAGCAAACACTCCTAATCCACTGAGCAATCATTTAGGCTCCAAATAATTGAAATTATATGTAGAAGACATATATTAATAGCGAAAAATGACCTAGTTTCCAGTCAAGTATTATCTTTGCCATTTGTTTAGGTTATTTGTTTCTCATCCTACTGAATCCCACTGTCCAAAATTTGAAACTCAAATTTGACATTTGAAAAAGGAATTGGTAATATGCATTGAAGCTTGAGCTATTCAAGTTTAAGGAGTTGATCAAATGTTTTGTGCCAATCACTTTTTTTCCTTGTTGTTGAGACAAATGCCCTAGAAAAGCTACTTAGAAGAAAGGATTTATTCTGTCTTAGGGTCTCAGTCAGATATATATATATGGCCTGCTGTTTTTAGGGCAGTTGAACTCAGGGCATCAATGGGGGGAAGGGTGGTAGAAAGAGTTGCTCACTTCCTGGTGGTGGCCTGGGAGCAGAGAAACAAGACAGAGCATAATCATTTTCAATTAAATGTTCTATTAAATCCTGGTCCCAAATTCAGGCACTAGTATGTTGGATGGGGTGCATCTTCTGAGCAGTTTTTCTTCTGCCATTAATTTAGTTTGCACTGTCAGACCTGGAGACACTTTCACAGACTAAGGCACAATTATGCTTCCCTGCTGTAGGTGTCTTTCCATCCAGTCAGGCTGATAAAATTAATCGCCTCACTGTTCTTTGATTTCTGTTGCCTTTTAGACTATATGCAAAATTAAACTTTTGGTGTGTTTAATAGCTGAAACATTCAAGTGTGATGAGCGAAAGATCTGAGCACATGTGATATCAATGATTTCACATGAATTTTTCTAATTAACCATAGGCTTGTGTTGCTTTTAAAAAGCTACTCAATCACACAATACAGTTGCACATTTTACTCATTTAAAAATATTCAAGATCTGGTTCTAATTTTGCCTTAATTGTAATGGCAAAGGTAATACACACTTATCAATGAAAGCAATATTTAAAATAGATGATGCCTTCAAAATCTCAATGGAGCAACACTCACATGACATCATAAAATAACTTTGCAGTAAGTGAAGTGAATAAAATAAGTCCGCATGCTACAACCCACACATCAAACATCATGCTACCCTTGAGAAGTCTTCCCCTTCCTCACATATATTACAAATTATTGATGGAAAAGAGGCATGGAAGGTAGTTCTGACTTGGCTCATCCTTAGACATTCATTTTTCAAGTCAGATCATTTTATGCATATCAGTTGTGGTGCCATTCTCTTGAGTCATGCCTTTTACCTCTTTGTTCTTTGCAATGTATTATGAAGCCATAAACGTGGATTTTCGTCAAGTTTACTAAGCATTGTACTGAAAAGGTGGGGTGATGTTTCATGAGGAGGGTAAACAGGAGGAGGCTGGGAATCTAATAGAGTTAAGCATTCTTTGTAGCCCTGCTAAGGGCTGTGAATAGTTTGACTTGCTTGCTATAACCATACTCACCTGTTTCATCTCTTAGACAATGGTCTTAAGATTTAAGGTCACCAGGCTGTGAATGTTGTTCTCCAATGGAGTTACCTTATTGTAGATGATTTAATTAGCTGGTTATACACTTGTTTTTCCTAGAAGGAATTTAAGTTTTTATCAAATATAGAATCATATCTCCCCATATGGGAGTATATTATTTTCTATCCTATTAACTGGAGTTCTAAAATTTCTTCATTGAAAGATAAGGATAGCATGTCTCAAACATGAATACACCTTCCAAGGTACAAATGTTCCAATAGGAAATCTGCTGATTTTCCCGTCCTGAGACTGAAGTCCTCAGATTATTCTTGAGCCCTCGTCTATAGTTGTATCCATAGATTTCACTTTTAACTTTTTAAAACACTGAAATTTCGTCTAGCCTGGTCCTGTGAAAAAAAGATCTATTAGGTTTGATAATTTTATAAGTATTTATAAATTTATTACTGGTCACTCAATTACTTTTATTTTTAATGACTGATGTCAGAATATAAAAGAAGCTTTTTTTCAGAAGAAATGATTATATCGTTTTAAAACATTAATAACTTAGATATTTATAATTAAAAGAGTGAGATATATACCATTTTTGAAATTAGAAACTCTATGACATTATCTGTACTATTTTTAAATGTTTATAATTTTCTTTGCTGCAGTAGGTTTATGTGTAACCTTAGGAGAGGTCCTGATTTCCAGAAGTTATGGTTTTGACAAAATGCAACTTGAAGTTGCAGCTCATGAAAAGAAGAAGCTTTTTTGTAGAATCTCACAAGGCAACAACCTCCTGCAGTGGTCACCGCATTTATCCTGACTGAGCACTTGCCATAAATCATTTTTGAATTATGCACCAGTTTGGAATAAATTCATCCTAGCAACGGAGCTCTAATAGCATTCAGACTTTTTAGAAAATCATGTCTATTATGCAATTAAGGAAAGGATGTTTAGGAATTTAGAATACTCTTTCTTTGTGCCAGAAGTGCAATTTGGAGAGTATATTCAGCCAACTTCCTGATTTCATGTTTAGGTCAGAATGCAAACTCCTTTTGAAATATAACTTCTATATCCATATTCAGTAATAACATATGAATACCCAACACTTGTATTTGATATTAAAAGAAAAGCTATTCAATATCTGCTCTTTTCAAATATACTCAAATTAAATAATTGATTCATAATTTACTACTTGGACATTGCTTTACTCTAATTATGACTTTGCAGACTCATAGGTAACACACATTAGAAAGAAAAAGATAATAACCCACACAGAACAATACACTATGCCTGAAGATATTTCTACCTTGCAAATTATTAAATTTTTATGAATTTCTAGACCAGGACAGTATTACACAATGGTTAATGAAATTGAAACATTCCTATCTTAAGAACAAAACAAAAAAAAAAAACAATCAAACTCCCAAAAACAGTTTTAAAGGCAAACGTTTTTGTATGAATAGATGACACTAAAACTATTTTTGAGGTTTATTTCCTTTATTTTTTCTAGGTGATATTAGTGATGAGCAGAAACACCCAAACTACTCTTGTCAGAATGTTGGCATCTGTAGCATTTTAAAGACATTTAACATTCTCATTCTGCCTTCTGAAATGGCTGAATCTTCCCTCTATGCTGAGAAATACAATAAATGTGTTCAGTCTGGCTCCTTGGTACCATCACCTTTTAAGCACAACCCTTTGAGTGCCTTGCTTAAAAAGTAAACATGATATGAACTTCTCGGAATGCTCACTTTAGCACAACATAGCATAAATGTGACTTCTGTGTTCATGTGTAGAAAAACTGTGAGTGGATCCCTCAAGTGTACCAAATGTCCCATGATAGAGGACTGCCTTCAGGTTCATGGGAGGAAAAATGATCAATTTGTCTTCTTTGCTGCATTTATGGTGGACTGATGTGAACACTGGACCACCTTGTATCTTACTAAAGTTTTAAAACTTGAGAAGAAAACTCCATTCTCTTTCTGAGAATGCTCTAACAAATTACTACAAGTTTGGTGGTAGAGAACTGAACTTTTTTCTCAAGGTTTGGAGACCAAGAGTTCAGGTTCCGTATCATTCAGCCCAAATCATGGTGCCTGCAGAGCCAGAACCTTCTTGAGGCATCAGAGGAGAAGTGTCCCTTGAATGCTGGTACTCCTTGTGGTAGAGTTGTTTTACACCACTTTGTGTCTCTGTCTCTGTCTGCCTCTCTCTCTGTCTCTCTCTTCACACACACACATGCGCGTGCGCGCACACACACACACACACACACACACACTACCCTGTGACCCTGTGTGTACTTGAAATCTCCCTATTGCCCCTGTCTTGTAAGGTACTTATGACAATCTCTCTATCTAAGCATCATAAACATCAACTTGAACATTTTTTTCATATAAAGTAGGATTTTCAGGGTCTTAGGATATGATTTAAGGGGCTGCTGTCAGTTCCTATACCCGGTTATTCTCTCTGTAGGACAATAGTGAGAAGTCAATTATGTGTCTCAGATGTACACACTGAAAGTACACAAAACGATTCTGACCAGTTTTGCTCACTGAAGTATCCCTGGATGGAGAATATTGCCTGGCATAGGGCAGAAACTCAAAATAAATATTTGTTCAGTGAATATTGCTAATAAATGTTTAGCGAAGGATTTCTGAGAGGAATGATTATGCCTCACAGTTACAAACTGAAGCTGTAGTGTGTTAATATAGCTTTTTAAGTTTTACTAAACACACATAGGTTCTATATTAAATATTTAGAGTTTAGAGTACAAACAGAGGTATACCAAGTACATAAAAGAAAATATTTCTTTTTTATTATTCATAGCTTATGATGGCTACATACAAGCATGAAAAACTGATAAATTTTATATGTGTGTTAGTTACAGAAATAACATATTAGACTTCATAATTACTGTTTATTTTTAATATAACTATATTTTCACCATGCTAGATGATCTTAACGGATTATAAATTTCATTGTACCCCTAGTGTTTTGACTTAGAGCTAATTTATCATACATTTGAATAAGATCTAACTTGAAATTTTGTTAAATATGAATACAGTTTTGGTATGAGGAATAATATAAATACATTCGCTTGCTAATTATATTCTGTGTGTATGTTCATGTGTGAGACCCATGCCCATATACATTCATATGTGTGTGTATTCATGTGGACAACCTATAGTTGCTTTTTAAGGTATTTTCTACTTGGTTTTTCAAAGTCAGGATGTCTCACTGGCTTGAACTTCTCCAAGTATACAATGCTGACTGGTCAACAAGCCAAGGAAAATTCTGTGTGTATGTTCATGTGTGAGACCCATGCCCATATACATTCATATGTGTGTGTATTCATGTGGACAACCTATAGTTGCTTTTTAAGGTATTTTCTACTTGGTTTTTCAAAGTCAGGATGTCTCACTGGCTTGAACTTCTCCAAGTATACAATGCTGACTGGTCAACAAGCCAAGGAAAATGCTTGTCTCTCTATGCCTGGTGTTTTGATGATATATGAATTCATTATACCCAGATTTTTAATATGGATTCTGGAGATCTAACTAGGGTCTCTGAATTTTTAAAAGTATATAATCCCCATAACTGAGTACTATATCCAAATCATAATAAACTCTGACTCTGTTCCTAACAAGATCCTAGCATGATATTTATGACATATTTTTCTCAGTTTCAGAGATCTGTTTTTTTTAGGTTTAATTAAATTACCACATAGTATACATATTACTAGAGTTCTGGGCAGGCTACTCATCCACTTAAATTAGAAGGTAATTAAAGTCCTTTCTTCTCTAATTTATTTTATCTTCTAAGTTTCTATTAGGTCCATATCTCATTTGACAACACTAAAAATGATAATCTGATTATGCTTCTTTCTCGATACATTCATAGGCTTTAGTCTTTAATCTGATTAATTCTTAGCCATGTTTGCTTCCTTTTTTTGGTGTCTCAATGCCTCTTTTGATAAAGAAAGTGCATTTGCATCATGAAAATTAGACTCCAGATTTAGTTCAGATGTGGAGCCTTTGCCTAGCATTCCAAAACTCTGAGTTCAGTCCTCAGCACAGAAGGAAAACAAAATGGGACTGGATGGAATGCTCAGTGGGTTATGGTTTTTACTGGCAATTCTGAGGACCTGGTGATCTCTGGAACTCGCATGATGGATGGAAAGGCTCAGCTTCCAACAGCTATGATCTGACATCCACACTCCTGCATCAGCACACAGACCCAAACAATAAATAAATATAAAAATACTAAAAAGCAAATGTAATTTTTTTTTTGTTTTTAGAGACAGGATTTCTCTGTAGCTTTGGAGGCAAATGTAATTTTTAATTAAGTTTGATTATGATTGGTTGTTGTATAGATAACTGGATGTTTGTAGAGTAGCCATCTTTAGGGTAGGATTTTTAGTATGCCGACCCATACCTTATGCAGTAGGTAGCATGTTCTCATGTACTGCTCACTAGAATTTGTTGACTTTTGGTGCTGTCATAATTCTGATTCACCCCCCCCACCATATAAACTAGAGAAGAGATAAACACAACTACCTGTTCATTTAGAAAAAGCAGCCAATTCTGCTATACTTATGGTTTGAACTACTAATAGATCTGATAGGACAAAAGTTGTGTAAAACGATATAGACATCCTTGTTTGTTCAGTGTCTGATAGCCTGTCCCCTGTGAAATGAACTTTAAAACCTCAGCTCCCTCCTTTGATAACTTGCTCTAGGCTGGGTCTGTGGACTAAGCCAAAGCAAAAAGGAGCTTCATTTTATTGCCTCCCAACTTTCTAAGGATGTTTCTAGGTTTTAGCCTGTCATTGAAAGGAGGTAGGAGAGGTAACTTTTCTATCTATAGAATGTATTACTATAAAAACGTAGCTGACAATTTTGAACAAAGTATTTGATAATAAACAGGAAGTTAGAAAGTCATTTATCAAAGGTTTCATATTTATTGTATAAGCTGTCTTATGCACTACTAAAAGCATTAAAACAAAAGCAAAGGTCTTCTTTCTTGATCATCCGGCATTAAATTCAGCTCCCATCATCTTTCTTGGAGAAATGCGAAGTCCCTACTTTATTAAGAAGGAGGTTAGGTTATGGTGAGTTTGCAGTGTGCTTGCAAAACAATCAGAAAACCCTGAGTTCAACACTCAGTGCTGAGTACATCAGGCGTGGCATGGGCCTATAAACTCAGTAATTGACATACTGAAGCAGGAAGGGAAAGTAAAGTCAACATCAATATAAACCAAGTTTATATTTTGAAGTCAACCTGGACTAAGTCTTCCTTGGATTTTTATTCCCTAACTTATATTCTATCTTTCTAGCTACACAGTATATATTTTCAAGACTTTAAATTATATTATACTAATCAATATTATATACAAATATAAAAACTGAAGTAGATTTTTTAAACTATGTTTTCTATGAACACTTTATGCTTTTAAGGCAATCATATTTCTTTTTGCTGATATCTTTATAAATAATATATTTAGCTTATTTGTAAAATTGAGAATATTGAATTTACCATAAACTTCTTTTCCCATTTAACGGCTTCTCTTCTGGTCACTCTGGCCTTCACTTCTGGCCTTGAAGTAGCCCACACTTGTGAACTTCATGCTAGAAGGAAGAGTTAACCGTTGACATGATGTGGAGAAACACATACATAACCAGATTTAAATGTAATAATCTGAACTTCATTATAAATTATTCTGACCTTACTCTCAATGGGAAAAGTTGAATTTCAAGAGAAATCAATGTCTGAAAATTCTAGGAACCTTTCAGTTTCCCACTTACTAAATGCACATTGACTGAACCATTGACATTTTCAGAATTTTATTTCTTTTGCCAGTAATTTTTTTTCAAATTTTCAAGTCATTTTCTCATATTGTTATGAATGTGATGTAGCTCCTAACTTGGAACCAAAAAGCTTGGCTGGTTATCTCTTCCTTGTCACTTCGCAGCTATGTGACCTTGAATAATGTCTGCTTTACTTAGTCGTCATAGGCAAGAACAGTAATGCAACATAACATTTTCAATGTTATGTTGCAGAATGAGCATTGTATAAATTTCATTAGCACAAATTTCTTTTGTGCTAGTCAAAACAGGTTTTTTAACCTTAAATTCCTACATCAATCTGCCTTCTCCAAACACAGTTCTTCATTAATAATCCATCATACAATCTGACATAACCTCTACTTAATTGAACTTTGCAAAACAAAACCAGCTAATGTATCCTAATATATTTTTTAAGCATTGCACAAGGAAATCTTGTATTTTATAATGATAAGCTTCAGAACAGACCATTTGCTGTTTTCCAGAAGAACAGAAGCTGCTTATCTCTGGACACAATAGTTCTGGGACAATGGACTCTTCCTATGTTTATGGTATCAACTTTTAGTCAGTTGTATTTTATCTCTTTGTAAGTTTGTTTGGCATCTTGCAGTTATCTAAACTAATACATTTTCTCCTGATATAACTCTGTTCATGCCAGCTGTTACTTTTGGATAATTAATATAGAAGTTTAAGATTCATGTTTATGCTCTGTATTCATTTCACAGTATATGCCCCAGTTGAAAGGCCCTGATAATGTAACATTATATTGAGTTAAAACGCATTTCCATGAGGTTACTATTTTTAAAGCAATTCAATAATTTTTGAAAAAAATGATTTTCTCAATATACTTTTTTCTAATTTTCTAAGCTTGTTCCTGACAATATAAGGATAAGAATTTAGTAAGCACAGTATTTAGTTAAAGGATTAAAAGAGGTATCACATGGTTTATCCCAGAAGTCTATATAAATATGGCCTGTTATTTCAACATGTGAAATACTCATATTACTGTCAGCTTTTGGAGAGATTATTTTTCCTATTGAAATTTCTATTTGACAAATGTGAAACAGAGTAAGATTTTCAAAATTGATCTGTCTACTTCAGTGTCTCATTCTTTTACTAAAGACATGAGTGTCTTTTGCAATTTCTACTACTTTATTTTGTTCCTAAACAAAATAACTAGGAATTTTATCAGGGAGTAATCATTTTAAGAAGATTTGCATGGAACCGTGCTTATTAAGATGAACATATACTAAGTAACTCTGGATTCCAATATATTAATCTCCTAATAACACAATGTAATGGTGTTTTTGATTTATTTAAGCATGAATTTCATCTCATCATACCTACTCTTTATGTTACATATTGAAAAAATTAAATTTAAAGATATCGTTCCAGGAAGAACTACTACCATATGACCTGTCCATGTGAGTTGCCTTCTTGATTTATAATAGCAATTGCTTTCTCAGCATGGATCTCATGACATAATAATATTCTATGAACTTTTGGAATTATACTGAGCTCTACATCAATCACCCATAGGTAACTAGTATCTGGATTAGGGATAAATGCTTACTTGAAATCAGACATCTTAGAAATATGTATTTCTCCAAAATATATAAACTGTTATTTTAAAGAAAGTTGTATGTTGTTTCCTTTGAGATACTTAAAATTGTTAACAGAAATGTTCAAAATTCTTATTGGCACACCATCCAAACACCTCTACATGCCTCGACCATTGTTATTATTGGGACAAATTCAAAGACGTATATTTTTCCTGAAGTTCTTAAAATTAATCTCTTTAATTTAGGAATAAAATGAAATTTAGGAATAAGAACCTTTGCTCACATGTATTTTATCTATCAGAATCAGAAATACAATAGGCTCTCAAGTGTAAAAAAGTTGTGCTGTGTTGACTTTGTTTTCTTCATTTTTTCTATTAGAGGCAACCAAAAGTGGGGGGCTTTTTAAAAAATTACAACAGTTCTTATTAGATATGAGCAGAATTGTAGGTTATTTTTATATGTAAAAAACTATAGGATTTTCTTTCCACAATTAAATAAACTTTTATTTAAACTTATTTATTTTTATTATACAAATCCTCTGCTAGTTGCATGATTCTAATTTTTTCATTGATACCCATTCTGTCCTCTACTTGATGTCTTTATTTCCATCATAAGCTACATAATTTACAATTTCTTTATTTTTTTTACATATCAATCCCAGTTCCCTTCTTCCCATCTCTTCCCAATCCCCCCACCTTCCCTGCACCCCAATCCCCGATCTGCTCCTCTTAGAGGGAAAGGAATTCCCTGAGAAGTCAATTGAGTCTTTCCCATTTGGAAGCCCAACAATATATTTATAAGAAGTGTAACTTCTACAGGACAATTTGAAGCAATTATTTAAACATACAGACATTACAGATCCTGCCATTTCAAAGAGCCACAGTCACACTGCAGTTTCACAAAACAAACAAAAAAAACCCCTTTTTATTAATGTAACATTTGATATTTCCTACAAAGTGTTTTTGAATCTAAATACATTTTAATATTCATATGTCCTTCACATAAATACTAGAAAACTCATCATGTACATTTGCTAAAACATTAAAGGAAGAAATTTCTTTAAAATGACTATCTGCGTTTATACATTTCTATACAAACTGTTCATTACTATATCTTCTTTTGGTAACACAGTCCCCAGTTATAATATTGTTAATAAACATAATTTAATGACTCAATATATTAGTCAAAATAACTGGAAGAAAAAGAATTATGAAATGATTAGTACATTGGACAAACACTGCATATAGCTCACAAATCATTTGTATTATGTGAGTCTTCTTTGGGAGGTATTTTTTAACCTAGAATTTAAAGAATGAAATAAGACACCCTAAAGTTACATAATCCATTCATATTGAAGCACAGCAAGTCCTCGATTGATGGCAACTCCTTCCTTCTCTTTATTACCCATGCTGCTTTGAAGAAAACCATGCATTTCTTCTAGCATTCATATTTTGGAGCAGCATTTAAATGGAAAGTGATGTATAAGCTATATCCATTTCTCTAAAGAAACAGGTTGTTTTTGAAACATTTAGTTTAAAAGGTTTAGTCTTGATAGAAGAAAGATAGTCTTTTATTTTGTATTGTATCTCAAAGTCCAAATGAGAGATTTGAATATTAGGACCTTGACTTGACTCACCTCTGTTTAATTTTGACAGTTGTCTTAAAGTGAATTTAGTGTTTAATGAAATTTTCTGGACTGATAACTCGAAACCTGAAGGGAACAATTCTAGTGGTGAGAAAGTAATTTTCTGGCCTAATTACACCTTTGGCCTCACTACAAAGTCTGTCAACAAAAATGCCAGGTTTGATCATGATTTTTTTTGACGTGAATTCACCAATCTACTTTACACAGGAGAATATTTTACAATAGTACATGGTATTTGCGGCTATGATTTTATAACTGGGAATAAAATTTCAACACACTGCCAATTGGTGTATCACCTAAATCTATCAATTTAAAACAATATATTGGTAATAGTGAACCATATGTGCCTTAGTAGCATGTTCTAGAAATATGTGTTTAATAGATAACTCTTTATATAAAGCAATACCAAATAACCAAATAAATTATCAATAATTTTCTTTTAGTACTGAAAAAATGTGTTTCTATAATTTTTTTCTTCTTTTCTTTCTTTCTCCCTCCCTCCCTCCCTCCTGCCTTTCTTTCTTCCTTCCTTCCTTTCTTTTCTCTTCCTGCTCCTAATGCCCCCTTCCCCTCTTCCTTCTGGTATTGGTGTTGTAAATACAGCCCAGATATTTAACACTTTTTGTCTAGGGCAATATCACTGAGTCACAATTCAGTGCTTTCACACCTATTACTTATTTGCCTGATGCTGAAAGTATAACAATTACAGAGGCTCTATCTGGAATCTGTATAACTAATCTCTTTCTTGAGGATGTCTTTGCTTAACTTCAGCCATCAAATACTTCAAATACTTGCAGATACTGGCAATTGTCTTGAA
Source organism: Ondatra zibethicus (assembly GCA_004026605.1). NCBI lineage: Eukaryota > Metazoa > Chordata > Mammalia > Rodentia > Cricetidae > Ondatra > Ondatra zibethicus. The sequence goes on along the minus strand of PVIU01001919.1, from coordinate 173,604 downwards.
TTTCTGAACCCCAATTTTGCAATAAAAAACTATAGCTGTTGTTTTAGTAGTTAAACTTTGAATCCTTTGTCCAAAGATTTGACAAGAAATCAAAATCTACAAAAGACTTCTACTTGTATTCATTTGAAACCACACGGTACTTCCTAAGCCAGAAATACTATCTACTGTCTTCTGTTTTCTCCTACTTGTATTTGTGTATCTTATTACTACACTTAAAATGTTAAGGGTACTAATGAAAACTATGTCTACTTAGAGTAACAAAGTAATAAAATTACTGAGCAATCTCCTTGAGTTATTGCCTGTACTATTCATTATCAAAATTTCGAGATATAATTTTGATAAATGTTTCCGTCATTAAACAGGAAATTCACCCTTCCATAATTTCTAAATAAGTTAAAAATTTATCATCAGCTAATCTGAAATAAATCTGTGTTATATATAAGAAAATATACTTATAATTACTTCAAGTCATCTGTGAAGCATGTACTTTAGAAATCATGATTATGCTTTTTTATAAATATTTATCATGAGTTACAAGGATGAATGACATTGCCACTCAAAAACCCATAATTAAACGTACAGTTTGGCATGACAAGAGACCTGCGCAAAAGCACAGATGTCTTCCTAAAGATAGTAAATATAAGGGAATTATCATAGCCACTGTGGTAGAAAATGGCTTGTATCAGTACGATTTATCCAGAAATTCTTCTGTATGGCAGAAGCATAAACAAAGTATATGTAATCATGTGTGTGAAAAATATTGGAAAACATATTGAAGAGAGTGTGGTTGGAGAGAAGTGTCAAGGGCCTCGCTGGCTCATTAGTGTAGTATTTGGATCATTAGAGCAACAATAGTTGATCCTATTCATTAGATATTCATTTGAGTTAAGTTACTAAATCCATTAAACTGTTTTACACATATTACCTCATTTAAACTTTCTTTCAAGACTATTTCCTAAACCACTATGCAGCAAATGTGTATGCTTCTCAGAAGCACTATATCCTTTGAGGGTTCTCTCAGTTAAACTCAAAGTATGAACCAATTCCTGGAGAGCTTTAAGAGTATTTGTTGTGTTCCACCTAAATAAGACTTCTACATCTGGGTGCTTTGTCAATGTGGCAATTCACTTAAGTCCACCTTTAGGTTCAGCTATGCAGATGCTAATGAGCTCTTATCATCTCCTTGTTTTGACAACAGCCTGGCGGGATTAGACCACATCCACAGAATCATGTCCTTTTATGGTTCTCTGCCTTGAAAGATTTGGTAGGAAACAGTTCTTTCAGATCCCATAATGAAAATTGGAGGCCTTTTTATGAAGATTAGTTTAAGGAAATGAGGAGTTTTAGAGGGAAATCTGGTGCTCTGGTGGAGACCATGACCACATCTACTGCATGTGTAGCAGAGGTACTGATTAATTCTCAGTTCATCTGGGAGGCAGAGAGGGATAAATGAGTGTCACTTACAGAAATGGCTTGAGGATGGAGAGAGATCCAGATACCAGCCATTCGGACAGCTGTACACTTGGGTAAATTCATGCAAACCAAGTGTCTGGACTGCATTCTCCCAGGTGTGTGGCACAGGGGGTTTAATATTTAAGAAAAAAACTGCAATTATTGTGAAACTTCCTGATCATTAGGAGCATGATATCTTATATGCAAGCTTATAATCTAAACATTCAAGGACACAGGCAGGAGGACTAAGAGCGGAATGCAAACGTGAATTATATAGGCAGTCAAACAAACACAGAACAAAAAAGGGAGAAACAAAACAACAACAACAATCACAAAACCCAGAAAGACACAAAAGATTCACTAGTGTCTGTGAAATAAGAAACACATCTAATTACAAGGAGAAATGTCCCCCCCCGAAACAGTTCATTTCATAGTTTACTTTGAATAACCAATCTTGTAAATTTATGTTTATTTTGGTAGAATATTGACGTACTGGTTATTTGAAACTGAATTTATGCAGTTAATTATATCTTAAGATGTGTTAATTTGTCTAATTATACATGGAATTGTATTGAGACCATAAATTATTTTTATTTTGTGGAAAATGCTATAATATTTTGAGTCACATTTAGGGATTTAGCAGGTCTAAATAACATATACACACATACGTATACTTGTTTGTTCTTTAATAACTCTTTTATGAACTATTAAGTTTTACAATAAATAACTAGGAAACTTACAAACACATTTAATATTTACTTTTGGGTTTTCACTGTTTATATTTTGTCTAATACATGTTTTCCTACTGTTTTATCCATAATTCACTCTGAATTGTTTCAAATTCATCCTTCTGTACTGACCTCGGCACTTGACTTTTTTGGTGTCATTGAAAATGTACCCATGACTAAAATCTAATTTATTACTGTTTCTTTCATATCAGGTAGAATGATTTTAATATTTTCAATATCATGATTTGTTTTTAAAATATTCATGAGTTAAAGAACCAAAAGGTGTTAATAACAATACCTGATAAAACAATGTAACTTATACATTCATTTTTACATTTCTTAACAATTATTTGAACACCTATGTATTACATCACATTATTCTTTACTAACTTAGTATGGTGCCCTATCAAATCCTATGTCACACACGTGGAAACTAGGTCTCAAAATAGCAGTTCAAAATTAACTGGAAAGTGGCACAGTGATGCCTAGAATCTGTTGCTACACATTTCTGGATGCATTTAAAGAGTCATTTCCTGTCCCATAAGCCCAAATCATTTGCTTACATTATTCCTAATGAAAGTGGAATGCTTTTATAGTTTGTTATAATGTCTACTCACATTCTTCCTCACAAACTATTGAATGGCTAAAACTCAAAATGCACAAATTCATTTTGTATGTCAGATCTGAAAGGTCAACATGTTGTGAGTTTAAATCCTTGTATATAATTATGGTCTTTAAAATATTAAGCAGGTGACTGGATTAAATATAAGTCAGGCATAAAATGCCCTGCATGTGGCAACATAGTGAATCAAATAAATTATCAAACTGCGAAGCTCAGTTTGTGCCCTGGGCAGTTTTGGCTGCCATCATTTATACATCAAAACTTCACTCAATGTACGATTGATTTTATTTTATTTTGTTTATTTTTAATTCCCTACAGCACGCTATGTTAGCTTTGCTCTATGCCGGCTGCATCATTAGGTTTCCAGGAAATTAGAGTTAGTTCAGACATGGTTGACCAAAATATTATTTTTTCCTTGTAGACCATAGTTACTGTTTCTTTGGTGACGACTAGCGAGATGGGCTTATGTAATAGCAATGACTCCAATGCATACAAGACAATCACCACACAGAGAGAGCATCAGTGTTATGAGAAACAAGAAGAGCTGAAAAGTCACTTCATAAAATCAGACAGCCAGTGTCTGCTAAATTCAATTCATGGAAGATGCTGAGATTAAAGTTCTACAGTCTGGTCTTAGGGCAGGAGTGAATCCTTTGTAAGATGACTCATTTCTTCTTTTTACAGTTTTTTTTATGTTGCCTTAAAACATGTAAAAATAAAAAATCCCCAATAGAGGACCTAAAAAGGAATGTCAGCTGTGTGCTTATGTAAATCGAACTGAGTGCTTTACTGCAGGTTTAAGATTTTTATAACTCAGAAGTTGTTACCAGCCAGCTGGTTTGTATCTGTTTTTTTATGGCTATTCTTGTCATATGCAACCTCCACAATTTAATTATGTTTTATGGTATGTGTTTTCCTCTTCCAGCATCCCTCAGCCACTCGTGGCTTCACTAGGAATTTCCCTTTGGGAGGAACACAGGTACAGAGGTGAGACTCCACACCTGGAGAATAGGGTTTGATTCCTTGCCTCTATGGCTCTGTTGTGGAAAATTCAAGCAGCTCTCCATTGCACAAGCACACAAAACACATCCACACATATATGCACACACATATCTAAACATTAATTTACACAAAGTCATATATATAATATATATATTATACACACACACACACACACACACACACACACAAGGTAAACCTAGTTTTAAATGATAAGACATTCTAGAGATGTACAAGCTGGCATTTAATCTTTATTTTCTTTTTGAGATCCTTATATAATTCTCTGATTTCTCCTATTCCCTTTTCTTCCTCCAAACCCTGTGACAAAACTGTCCTTACTCCCTTTAAAATTTATGTCCCCTTATTTTCATTAGTTATTGCATGCATATTTACATATGTATATGTATATGTTCCTGAATATTACTGCTCAGTTTATACAATGCCTGTCCTTGAGATTTCCCACAAATTCTATTGAGTATATTCTATTAGTTTCGCACATAAACTGGGAAATCTTAATCTGAGTTTGGTTAACTAACTATCTTACAAATCCATGACTGTGATGCTTAGAGGCATTGTTTGAGTCACTTATTTATCTATCTGTCTATATCTATCATCTACCATTTATCTATCAATAATCTATCTAAAACTCCATAATCTATCTTTTTATCACCTGTCATCTATCATCTATCTAAATCTATCTTTGTGTGATCTATCTATCTGTCTGTCTATCTATCTCTAACATCCATTAGTTATCTATCATCTCTCACTATCATCTATTAATATCTATCTATTCTGTCTGTCTGTCTGTCTCTATCACCCAATTTTCTGTCATCTATTTATCTCTTCTCTGTATTCATCTATCTTTTTATGCATAGACTCATAGCCTAACCATAGGTACAAGGGTTATTCTTGATATTTCAAGTATATTTAGAAATGAAGTTTTTTGAATTTTCTAGAATTTCTAATTTGCCTGTAATAGAGTTAGAATGACAATCTATATAAATACCTAAGGTTTATAACTTTATAGTCAACAATATTTGAGAAGGAGAAATAAGGAGAAACCTGTAGTTTAGAGAAAAATCAATGAAACAACTTCACATTTAGGAGAATATAAACCAAACAGAAATATCAGTGGCCATAGAGACTTACATGAATTAGCTAACTTCTCATGGTTAATGAGTTACATATTGAAAAGTACAAGATTTGTTCAGATGCATGTTTGGTAGGTTGAAGATAATTTAAAAATAGTAAAGAAATTAGGGAAAACCAAACTGTCAGTTTTACCCTAATCTGACACTAATAGTTATTATTAATAAGTTCAATTAGTGTGTATCATATGAAGGAATATGGAGTGAACTTGCAATGAACAAATTAACTAAGAGACCCATTCTGTCCAATACTGATATAGTGTCCCAGAGTGGCCAAACACACAGTGCAACTGGGCCAGAGTGCATGAGAAGAGAGTCGCATGTGTGAACTTTCACACAAAGAACAACCCCCTGAATCTTGAATTGTGTACACTAGAGAATGCACCAATGACAAGCTTTGAAATATATATCAAAAGAGTCAAGATGTTTAAATTTTCGACCACTGAAAAGTTATGTTTTGCTTTCTTTTTTATATGCTTCGTAAAATCTGTGACTCATCTAGAATTATCCTTTTACACTTTGTCTCTTCTGGTTGATTCACTTAGTCTGGGGTGACCTTCCATTAACAGTGTCGTCTAGGGAATATGAATGAAATTCAAACACCACCAATTTTAGGAAAATGAAAGAGAGAGGAATTTAATAGTATTCTTATTCAGGATAGTTGTGTTCAGAACAATAAGAAACTTGAAAGTTGTTATTAACATCATATTTCTTTTCTCAGTGCTATTTAGACTAAGCAATAGCATCAACCTGCATGGCCTCAGAGAGGGACTTACCATTGGAATCAGGATCTTACAGGAAGACAAATCTCCTTTTTTTTTTTTTAACATAAAAGTCCATGCTAAACGACACAGTGTCATGATGTGGACGTTAGTGTGGGGAGTTTCATCTGGAGACCCAGGGAAGCCACCAGGCAAGGCGTCTCTCAGGAGGCTAAACCCAGCAGCTTGTTTTCCATTGTTTCAAGTGAGCAATCTGGGGAATTCTAAGTGTTGGACCACTAACATTTCTTTAAAGTTGAAGATACGGTAGAGGTCACATTCCACACATACAAAATCGATGGTGACATATGGATCCGTGACAAATCAGATGTCTGTACAGAATGGCAAAGTGAGAGCCTTTCTTTAGCAGGAGATAAGCCTTCATTTCCTCTCAGCCCAACGTCCTTCATTCTTCAGTTAGCTCCCTTTCAAATAAATGTTTTATCATTTCATATTATGTCAGAATGATTGTTGTTTTCCTGAATCACCTCTCACAACTTTTATAGTGTGTGTGTGTGTGAGAGAGAGAGAGAGAAAGAGAGAGAGAGAGAGAGAGAGAGAGAGAGAGAGAGAGAGAAAGAGAGATATGACTGAATATATATGTGGTATAGAGATATACATGTATATGCAATGTGGGGATTTTCAGATCATATATATATATATACATACATATACATGTATATACATATGTGGCCATTTTGTGAAAGAATATTGTCTCTTCAGACTCAGTGGTTGTAGTGAATTTCACATTTGTAAAATGCAACTGTTGACAAATTGTGAATTTCCAACACATTTCTAAACACTTCCATCTGACAATTACATTGGGGAGTCGCTGTTTTAGTACACTGAGACTTGTTTAAAGAACAGAGCTTAAGAGTGTAAACTTTTGAGGGTAAACTTGTCCCGTTTTAGTTCTGTTTTTATCAGCTACAGAATTTTAGACTGTTACTTCTGTCCTTACTCAAGCCTCTTCTTCCAGAGATATGTACATATCCATATACAGATCCACTCAGAGCACAGATGTAAGTAACATAATTATTACATAATTATTAACAAACTTCTTTCTACGCTTTTGTGTGGGAAGCACACATGCAAACTGTGTTTCCATCTATTTCTTTTTCTTTGTATAAGATGGGACCATGTATGGTGTACTCTTGGCAAGTTTTAACTATTCAACACAAACCTGTGCGGTATGACTATAGTGACTTTTTAATGCTTCCCCAAATTTCAGTGCCATCTGTGACTTAAGAAACTTTTCAATAAATAACTCTAACAGAATAACATTTATTGTAAATACTTCAGAAATATTGTTCTTTCAAGTAAACATTTGGTAGATACAGGCTGATAAATAGGAAGCCTGTGTACATACAGAGAGACACTGAAACTGAGCTCTTGTTGTTTCAACTTTAATGTTCTTGTATTTTGAGCACCTCGGGACCCAGTAACACTGTGCGGAAATGATTATAACCACAGGATGTTCTTCAATATGTATAGTATCGGTAGGTGTGGGATGCAGCCATTATCACAGGGGCAAGATTCTGCCTAGTCTGTTTGTGCGCAGTGCAAAAGCCTACTGAGAGGTGAGGAAGTGACAGTTGAGGGACAGGTGCTGGCATTGAAGCACTAGCAGTCACACTTCACGTGACTGAGGCTGTTCTGTCACCCTTCAGTCAATTTGCTTTCGGGTCCTTTGTAAATACAGTCTGTTGGCTTTAGAACTAGCAGTTCTTTCTTTAGTCATTGTTACACACACAGACACACACACACACACACACACACACATATACAAACAAGTGATATATGAACTGTTCAGACTGTAGTTCATACAGTTTGAACAGTTTGTATATCTCTTGCCCATATATGTTTTCAGAGATGACCATTGGGTATTGGATGCACGATTTGTACCCTCTTCCTTGGGGAAGACAGTTTCTTCCACTCTGCTCTCAGTATTCTTTAGTTGCTTGTAGATCTTGGTGTGAGTTTGAAACCTTTCGCCTTCCATCTTAACCTGTCAATTTGTATAGTCCTTGTTTAGATCATGTTTAAAGAGCCATTCTGGTGAGACTTTATGTGTACAATTTGTGGCATTTCTAAGAGAAAAGCACATCCAACCCCTTGTTTCTCTGGCTTTTACAATCCTCCATTCCAGTCTTTGGCATAACTGCAGGAATTGTATAGTAGATTGTATTGGGACAAAGCTTCACAATAATGGATTTTGATTGGTTGTTTTCTGTATAGGCATCCATCTCTTGCAGATAGAAGTTTCATTGATGAGATATGAGCTCTATACTTGTCTGTAAGTACAAGGACAAATATTTAGAATGTGCTCATCACTAGGCCTGAATAGTTGGTCATGTTTCCAGTGCCAGGCATAATTTTTTTTCTTGTTGAGTGAGTTTTCAATCCAATTAGAGAGCTGCTAGTTACTGTCAAGTTATGCATGTCACTATTGCAACTTTAAGGTTTTCATGCCATGCCAGGTGGTGCTGCATTCCACAGGCACCATACCTAAGTAGGATTTGTTTTCCTGTCCTTTGGAATCCTGAATGGCATGAAAGCTGGTCCTCAGGGATGAGACTTTCAGGTCAGATCCATCTCTGTGGTCTCTGGAGTCTGAAGTGTGTGCAATATTCAGTAATAGGGACTTACTTTCTAGTTCTGGAGAAGGAGAATGTCCAAGGGAAATAGCAATAGCCTGTATTGTTTTGGGAATCTCTTGGAGAACCTTGACCAACAACTCAAAAGAGGGTTTCTCATAACTAGTATTGAAGTTTTTGATAGGTGGTCTATGCTTCTTCTGGAAAATATTGTCAGTCCAAATGGGAAAATTTATATATATATATATATATATACATATATAATCACACATATATTTATATATATATGTATATATCCACACACATATATGTACATATATGTGTATAGACACATATGTATAGTTATACACTGACTTACATATACTATAGGTATTTTTAGATAGACAGTTGCTAGTTTGATTCCTTAGGACTTTTTCAGAAATACTCACTGTTATTTTAGTCTCTGTCTTTTGTTTTTCTTCTTGCTCATCCTCTCTAATTATAGCCCTTGTTTTTCCTAGTTATCCTTGCATGTCCCTGGTGCACTGCTCTTCCACTCAGCTGCACTCTCTAGGCCCCCAAAGGTCTGTGTTTATTTTTCTGGTTTTTGTTGTCAGTAAACATAACAAGTGTGTTTCTTTTGAGAACCAATCTCATTATATTGAATTCTCCATAATATATGTACAATATAAGACAATTGTGCCATTAGCTATCAGGTGTAATTTTGTTCCACATGAATTTGTTACATGACTGATGAAAATTGGTCAAATGACAGTGATTGCATATAGTTCAATTAAACATTGAATCTTGCTTATCTTCTGAATATGGATTTGTGCTATGTAGAATTACAGAGTCCAATTTATTTAGAGTTGTGAGACCATTTGTGGAATGTTTTGGTCCAGTAAGGAATCATATATTATTGTTAACTTTATTTACCAGGTCAGTCTGTTTTTTACAAATTATAGTTTCTATGGATTGTTATTTACTCATTCATTTAAAGCTGGAATGGTTGTTTTATGGAGAACACAAAAGAACAAAAAGAAGAATATTAAATATTAAAAATGATCAAACCCTCTACCTTCAACAGTTCTTAGTTAATGAGACAATCTGGTAAACAAGTAAGAAATAAGTATTATATACTTTAGTAATTAAAGCAGCTGTGATTCCTTCAAACGGTGAAGGATGAGAATGGAAAGGCCATTAGATGGTGTGTTGGTAGGCTTTTATGGTATTGTTAGTGTTTCAGTGTGAATAGGAGAAAGGGCAAAAGGAGCCATTAAAATGTCTGACACAAAAATAAAGTCGTGTTATTTGGAATTTTACATAAGATATGGTGAAAATACAAACAACTCAGTGATGTATATATAAAGGTAAGTAAAGAACAGATCACAGATATTTTAGCATTACAGTGAATAATGAGTTAAAAAAACTGTAACTTAGGCTATGGGCAATCTAAGAGAACTTGAAACAAATTAATAGAAAGATATGTTCTTTGTAGTACAGTTAAAAAAGAGAGAACTTACACCGAGGAAGTGCCTGAGGTGGTAAGATCTGTTCTAGCTTCTAGTTTTCTTTCCTGTTTACTGGAAATTTATCTTTGATTTGTGTTGCTGACTGCCTCTCTGGAGTGGGGGGGCAATCACTGATCTTTTGTGTAATTTTTGCAATTTATGCAAGCATGAGATTAGTGTAGGAGTTCCTTCTGTTTATGTGTTGCTTTCATTGGCTAATGAATAAAGAAACTTCTTTGGGCCTGATAGGGCAGAACTTAGGTAGGCAGAGTAGACAGAACTGAATGCTGGGAAGAAGAGCAGAGTGGTAGATACCATGGATCTCCTGCCTGTGACGGACACTGGTTAGAATCTTGTCAGTAAGCCACAGTCATGTGGTGATACACAGATTAATGAAGATAGGTTAAACTAATATGTAAGAGTTAGCCAATAAGAAGTTAGAGCTAATGGCCAAGCAGTGTTTTAATGAATACAGTTTCTGTGTGGTAAAACTTACCAGGTGTCATTTATTTTCAAGCTGAGTAGTGTATTTCAAGAAAAACTGTATAAACTTACTTTGAATAAGACATGATACATGTCCTTTGACTACCAGACACCTAAGCATCTGTGTTTATGTCTTTGAGAACTAATGCTACATATATAGCTACTTTCTGCCAAATAACATTTCAAATATTTACATTGTATATTCAGAGCTTTGTGATGCTCACATCTCAAATTCAAGAAAATGCAGCCTTATATAATCTTGCTTTATTTGCATTCTTACAGAATTATTAATGAAATTGAATCTTAATTGAATAACTCTCAATTCTTCATCAATTCAATCCTTTAAAATTAATTAAGGAATTTGAATTGAATTAACTTATTCACTTCCACCTTGGGTAAGAGTGAATAATTTCAAATGATGCCAAAACTTGCTCACAGAGAGTAAGATGTTGAAGAGGCTTCCTCCTTCATATCTCTTTTGATGCTTTCTCTTCTTTTCAGAATTATTCTTTTCTTTTTGTCAGTTATAATATCCATTCTCAAATATTATCTCTTTTCTTACCTGTGTATTCCAGTCTTCAGCAACTTAGCAAATGTTTACCTCAGCAAAGTACTCTTGTCCTTTCCAAAATTGAATTGAAGATACATGCTGCTTTTATTTATTATTTATTATTTTATTTATTGTGTTTACCACCTCTTTTTTGTCTCAGAACCTTCCATATTCAATTTTTGGATCAGTCATCCTGTGACACTTGGTGAATGATTCTTCTGATCTAATCTTCTCATCCAGGTGTCTGACAGTGTGTTTCTCAGGCTGGGTAACTTGTAGAGTGTGTGTGTGAGAGAGAGAGAGAGAGAGAGAGAGAAAGAGAGAGAGAGAGAGAAAGAGATAGAGAAGAGAGAGAGAGAGAGAGGAGAGACAGAGTTTTCCACATGTATGTGTGTGTGTATGAGAGTATCTCTCTGAGCATGAGTGTGTGAGCATGGTATGTATGAGTGTGTGTTTGAGTGTGCATATGAATGTGTGTGTATGTATGTTTCCCTTTACCTTCTCCTATTCTTTCTAACCCATACTTATCACATCTGACTTTTCACCATTGGAAAATTTAATAATACAGAACAAATTCCAAAACAAAACACCTATAGGGTCATATCTGGAGTCTAGTACATGGGATATGTAGGCAGGAAGATTGCCATGTATCTGGGACTAGCTACGCTATATAAAGAATTTTAATACATTGCTAGAGATACAGAGTAAAGAATAAAATAAAATAAGCAACAATATAATTGAAAAAACAAAACATATAGGTAAATTTACATATAGATAAAACTTCTTTGTTGGAGGGAGGCCACTACTTAGTTCCCGGCTGCTTAGCTCCAAAATAATCACCGAGAAACCATATTAATTTAATCACTGCTTGGCCCATTAGCTCTAACTTCTTATTGGCTAACTCTTACATATTAATTTAACCCATCTCCATTAATCTGTGTATCTCCATGTGGCTGTGGCTTACTGGGTAAAGTCTCCAACATCTGTCTCTGGCAGAGGCTCTATGGCTTCTTTCTGACTCTGCCCTTCTTCTCCCAGCATACAGCCTAGCTTTTTTCATCTAGTTCTGTTCTGCACTTGCCATAGGCTCAAAGCAGTTCTTTATTCATTAATGATAATCACAGCACACAGAGGGAAATTCCACATCACTTCTTCCCCCCCAGCTTTTCAATTTTTAGAATGGCATCTCATTCTCTTTCATTTATTTTCAAGATACATAATAAAATTAGGAGATTTTTATTAACCCAGTAAGAAATTATATTTATGCCCAAACACACAACACACATATGCATTTTTACATACACATATTTCCTATTACCACCAGAATAAACACAACCTAGGTTGATTAACACAACTCAAATTTACTGTCTAAAATTCTGATGATCTGAAGTGCGATATAAGCCTTTAAGAAGAAGTTGGATGCTATGGGACAATGGTTTTGTACCCTATAAAGATTTGTCACTTGTATTGCTTTAATAAAATGCTGTTTGACCAGTAGCCAGGCAGGAAGTATAGATGGGGCAACCAGAACAGAATTCTGGGAAGAGAAAAGGCTCAGTCTGCAGTCATTATCCAGATGCAGAGGAACAAGATGAGAATGCCTCACTGATAAAAGATACCAGCCCATGTGACCAACACAGACAAGAATAATGGGCTAATTTTTTGATGTAAGAGTTAATAAGAAGCTTAAGCTAATAGGCCAACTAGTTTATAATTATGTAAACCTCTTTGTGTTTCTTTGGAACTGAATGGCTGTGGTAATGGGCAGGTTGGAAACCTCTGTCATAAGTTGGTGATGGTTCTGTGTTCCTCCTAGAAACTCCATGGAGAGATCTATTTCCTTGCCTTGTCCTCTTCTATTAATATTTCTTGGCATGTCAGCTCTTAACTAATGCAAGTATCATTTATACCACTATATGCTGGTTTTCTCATGGCATAGCTCCTCTCTCTTGCTCAACATCGCTCATTTCAGTCACATTGGTGATAGTTATTAACCATTACAAAAATAAATTGTAATCCATTTCCATCATTTTGATGTTAGTTTCTTTAGTGTTTAATTATTCATATAATTAGTATCTTCCAGGGACAACAGTAACAGTACTCCACCTCTATGGGATACTTAGCCAAGGACAATTGAATCTGTAAATATACTTCTTCATTTAATATCCCCATACGAAAACTATGGGCAATATTATCAGTCTCATTCTTCAGGAGAGTTACTGATTTGCTTATGCTTTCTTAGGAAATTATAGATGCAGACTTTAAACAATTTTGTGATTGATCCAGTGTCCATCCATTCAAGCACTTGTAATAATAAGATTCCTTATGAGAAGTTTGATCCCATTTCTTTTTTTTTCTAATAATTTTTCATTACTTTATAAATAATACCATTCAGAATTTCCACTTCCTCCCCTCCTCCCACTTCCCTCCTACCCCCCCAATAACCCCCCCTCCAGTCCTAAGAGAGGGCAGGGTACCCTGCCCTGTGGGAAGTCCAAGGCCCTTCCCCCTCCATCCAGGCCTAGGAAGGTATGCATCCAAATAGACTAAGATCCCAAAAAGCCAGTACATGCAGTAGAGACAAATCCCAGTGCCATTATCATTGTCTTCTCAGTCTGCCTCGATTGCCAGCCACATTCAGAGGGTCCAGTTTGATCCCATGCTCATTCAATCCCAGTCCAGCTGGATTTGGTGAGCTCCCGTTAGTTCAGGCACACTGTCTCAGTGGGTGGATCAACCCTTCATGGTCCTGACTTCCTTGCTCATATTCTCCATCCTTCTGCTTTTCAAATAGACCTTGGGAGCTCAGTCCAGTGCTCCGAAGTGGGTCTCTGTCTCTATCTCCATCTGTTGCCGGACGAAGGTTCTATGGTGATATTCAAGATAGTCATCAGTCTGACTACGGGACAAGGCCGGTTCAGGCACCCTCTCTTCCACTGCCTAGTGTCCTAGCTGGGGACATCCCTGTGGACACTGGGAACCCCTCTAGAGTCAAGCCTCTTGCCAACCCCACAATGCCTCCTTAATTCCTGCTCCCATATCTGTCCTTCCGTGTGTTCTAGGCCAGCCTGGTCTACAAGAGCTTGGGGAAGTGGGATGATCCCATTTTTTAAGCCTGGAAATTAAAGCTGAAAGAGAGAGCTCTGGTTTTCTTCTTGGAACATATAGGGGTGACATTATCAACAGTGGGGAAACAGATACAAAGTGCAAAGAAAGGTTTGCTGTTTTGAGATGATGGCAACCTGACATGATGGTGCAATTCTGCTAGGTCTGTGTCCTTCATCTCTTTCTATGCTATTTAATGTTCTCCTCACTGCTGCGAGAACCATGTAGCATGACCTATATTGTAAGAATGTTAGCAAAAGTAGGCAGATCATAAAGAATTTATCTCACCGTAAAAGAGAAAGTTTGGAACTTTAATAGCAGACTTTGTATGTATACTTGTCCAGTTTCTGTTACTTACTTCAAGCTCTTTGTCCTTTGTTTTTCTTTCCTTGTCAATTTCATAAGTACATGTTATGAGTTTTAGTCATTTTCAACCACATTTTCTGCCATTTCATCCCCATTACTCTCTCATCCCCATTCTCTATCCAATTCAAGCTTTCTTCTTCTTAAGACCTTTTCTGTATATGTAAGCTTAATTGTGCTTGCCTTTGTAAACATGGGTGGGGACTTCCAGATCTCAGAAATTTACCAGAGGTTATACCATTGAAGAAAATGACCACCATCTTCCAGAAATGATTAACTGTCAATAGTCTTTTAGGAAGTAGTTGAGCCTTGTTGGCATGTTCTGGATCCATGATGAAGCAGTGATTTGCCTAGTCTTGTTCAAGTCTTGTAACTGTAGATGCAGGGACTTCTTGAGGGCAATGGCCATGACACATTCTAAAGACTGCTTCACTGCACTTCTTCCCATCCTCCAGCCATTTATGCTCTTTCTCTTCCTTTGAAATTTTCTCTGGCCATTGGAGTGGGTGATACAGATATCCCACTTAAGACCTTGCACCCCACAGTCATTTGTTCTTTGTGCTTTGACCAGTGAAGCGACTCTGAATTAACCCCTGTCCACGGTATTCAGCAGCTTCTCTGATGAAGACTTTGAGCATCACTAATCTATGATTATAAACATAACTTCAAGAAAACACACATAACTTCATGTCTTTCCTACAACTGTTTTCAATATTTAAACTCTTAAAAAGCAATTAGTTTTTGTTTTATTAACAGTATAAATGAAGAGATCAAACAACACTGGCATGACAATAAACAAACACATGTTCATATTTACATGTCTGGTTGATATTGTTTAAAAGTGACCTTGGTGTTCAGATTTCCTTGTCTTGTGCATATTTAATTATCTGGTAATCAAATGATAATTGGATAACTACTGAAACAGTATGAATAGCTTCAGAAATGTAGAGTCTTGGTAAATTATTTTATATATTCTGTAGGTATATGATCACATTACTCTTTCTATAAATATCACCAGTTAGAGAGAAAAAAAATAAAACACTGAGTGACATTTCATGTTTCTTTTCTGGTGGCTCTACATGTGAATATCGAAGTCACTACAGAGACTTATGAAGCCTTTATTTGAAAAATACAACAGAATTTTCCTTCTGAGAAGTAACTGGAGAAAAACGATATTATCTTCTGTGCTAAAAGATACACACTGTCCATCACATTGGCAGAAGGCATACTCCTGAAAATGTCGGACTATTTTCAATGGCAAAGTAATTTTAGTTATTTTGCAGGATATTGGTTAATGCTATATTCCTTTATTCTACAATAAGGGTTTATTTTTCTTCACAGGATTTGATAATTTTTGATCTAACTTACCTCTCAGCCTTTGTTTCCTAGTATTATTTTTTAACATTTTGCATTTTCCTCCGATCTGGAGCAAAGGAGCCATATCCCATTCCAAGTATGGTTATTCTTTGTCTATGCTTGGTGATACATGTCAGGTAATATGACTACGGCCCAGATTTCTTAAGAGAGGAACTTTTGGACCTCACCTGGGAAAATATCCTTTGAAGTAGAAATTAAACATAAAGAATGATTATGTTCTCATCTCTGGATGTTGCATCCAACTTGGTAGCATGGGGTTATGTCCTGCAGAGCACAACAAAAATATGGTATAAATGTAAATTCTAGACTCTTGATGCAAAGACTTATTTAGCCTGGATTGTGCACTTCAAACCTTTTGATGCTAAAACAATACTCCCTGTCTCCCAAAAGTGATACTATTTAATTTGAAACTTTTTATTATTTATTTTCCACCTCCCCACTCTCCCAAGTGTTTCTATTTATGCTTTGTAAGGTACTGATAAATGATATCAAGAATTAGATTTGTGATATTGTTCATGCTATTTAGGAGTTTAGCCAATTCTCATCCTTATCATGCTTATACAGTCACTTAGTAAGTCAGAAGAAAGCCATCAGACTATGTATTTTTCTTTAAATATTTTAAGCATGGTATCTAAACATCTATGCCTAGATCGATTATCAATTCAAGCCTATGCAATGCTTTCATATCGCCAGTACCCTCTGATTTTTATAATTGTCACAATTTCTTCTACATCCATGAATACTGAGGTTCAGTAATTTCTTAGGCTTGGGGACTTCATGAGAATATACTATTAAAAGTGGTTATTTCAATGGCCTTTACACTGAATGAGTGTGTTTATGGCTATCAGTGAATACTTAGATAATATTCTCTGTTTAACAACTTTACAAAATCATTTTATTTATGCATATGTGTGGGTATGTGCATTTGAGTGCAGGTGCTGGCAGAGGCCAGAGTTGTTAGATTCCCTCTGGAACTAGAGTAACAGGTGGTTGAGGTCTGCCTGATGTGGCTCCTGGGGTTCCAATGCAAGTCCTCTAAGAGTGATCAGTGCTCCTAACTGCTGAGCCACCTCTCCAGCTCTTAGTCCCACTTCCAGAAACATTCCGGTGTGACTTTTTGATCATTGCAAATTGAGGTACATTAGATAAAGTAAGAGTTCTGAAGTCTCTGTTGTTGAATGTCAAGTGAGCCTTCTGTGTTGTTCTGTGCTGTGCTGTTGTCCTCAAGTCTGTGGCCAAATATAATTTCCTTTGATGGAGTCACTGCATGGAAAAACTGCATGGCTGAAGTCTTACTTTTTTTTTTTTTTTTTTTTTTTGCCTCTGTGAAGCAGAAAAAGGATTATCCCAGCCCAAAGGATTTTCTTGAAAACCTTTCAAGCCACAGCTGAGAGGATGAGTTTGCTTCCCAACCTGAATTCCCCTAGTTTCAGAAACACGGTATTCTGTTAGGGCCACCAGGCTAGCACAGCCATGTGTAGATATTATTTCAATCAACAACTGTATTCCTTTACCCTAGGATCTGTGTCAAGCTGTGGATTAGGTTAAAAAAAAAAAACAACAATGCTCCTGGTGGTTGAAAGGTTGTAAGTATTTTGCTCCATTGCTCCATTGTAGGCATGAGCACGTTCCTTGAGCATTTTAGAGTTTCACAAAGCTACAATTAATGAATCGAGTCAATCCTGCTAAAACACCAGCCTGAGTTACTGTCTGCACATTTAATAAATCCGTTGAATTCCCTTGATCTTGGTTGTTTTGTATCCTCCTCATGCTCTGTAGCACAACTTTCACAAACTCATAAAACTTTGATTAATGGAAGAAGGAATTAAATTTGAGATACCTGAGGTTTTTTTTTCCTCTCCCAGGCTTCTCTGACCTCTAGGTCATTTTCTAATGTGCATCAACCATTTTCTCTAAAATAATAATAAATAAATGAGAAAAGAACTGTAACTTTGAAGCATGACTATCCTTGTTTTTAACAAATCATGTACAGCTACAAAATCATGGACAAAACTACATTTAAACACTATTGTGTTTACTTTTTAGGAAGTAGCCATGCTTTTCAAACTTCCCCTTTTTCTTACGACACTCACTGACCAAATACATGTGTACAAGTTAGGCAGAAAAAAAGAAAAGTGGGCAAAATGCAACCAAAGCAAAATTCTTCATGCTATCAATCATTCTCAACACGCTTCCCCCTGTAACATTACAGTAGCACGTTATGGATGTTTCGCATTGGCAAACCTACTGATTCCTTCTCAAAGCCAGTTTCCATTGATGACAACCAATTGTCCCAATTTACTTTAGATTCCTGTACCCAGATTTCACTGTGACCAGAAGTTCTAAATTTGGGTTACTCCTATTACACATAGCATTTCACTATTTCCCCCTCTTATAAAAGTTCCATTGTCTTGAGTGTATGTTGTTTACCCCTCCTCAGATGTCTTTGTGCTCATAAGTAAATACAGGAAAGAAGCAGATGGGCGGATATGCACCCAGGCTTCTCCCTTTGGTGCAACAAGGCTTACTGCCCCCACCTGTGTGGAAAGCTACTCTCAGCAGGGAACCTGGGCATGGATTCACCTGCTGCTGCTAGAGTAAGCTGTGATGCTGATCACGTTCACAGATGACCAAAGCACTGTCTTGGAGACGTGTCCTTGGCGTAAAGTAGCATGTCGTTTCTGTCTTAGAAAACTCCTTGGTGGAAAGAGGGTGAATAACATTTGGGGTCTGGGAATATGACCTGGTGCAGGTATGTTTCTTTAACCCTTCTTTTGTATTCCAGAATAGACTAAAAGTTGGGGGAGACCACTGTTTCTTCCCTTGGCCACAGTTAAGTGATCCAGGAATGCCCCCCTTTATGCAATAACGTATAGACCAAAATGTCTTTGAGGTAGTAGGTGACTTTGATCATTATGTAGTGCCTCTGGACAAAGAAATGAGGATATCTACCATTGTCCGCAAGAACTCGGCTTACTGTCTCCTCCAGAAAATGCTAAGCAGAAAAGTGCAGAGAGATCATTGGTTAAAAGTGTAAGATAGACAGATGCAATTGATCCTCCTAAATTTTTTAATTCCCTATTGATAAAAAATAAATATTTTGCTGCTAGTTTGTCTAAATGTGACAGAAGGGGGATTTTCCCACGTGAACAGGTTAGAAGATACATAGATAGTATAAGAATTACAATTCTTTTGATTAATATTGAACCAGGCATGGGTTTTGTGCAATGATGACATATAAGGCTTTATGTTTTACCACGCAGGAGAGTCTAAAAGTGGAAGTTGTGGGTAGAACTCATGCTTTCTCTGTTCTCTTTGTAGTTTAACAGTGAGCCTGAAAGATTGCTCTCGAAGATTCAACACCTAAAGAATGTATTTTTTTATATTGTTCAAAGCCGACCTCTGCTTCTTGCAAAGTTTATCTGCACTTTTTCATCTATTTAGAAACATACAGTTTTGGTTAAGAGACTGAAGACAATCTCTCTTTGTCTTTTTTTTTTCCCTGAACTAAGGAGGTTGAGATAAAAAAGAATGACTGCTTTAAAAGTCACACATGGCTGTAATTTAAGATTTTTTTTCCCCTCTCATTGTCCGTAACAGTTGAAAGAAACCTTCAATGAAAGTTTATTAACTAGGCCAATGCCTGAGGCAATAAAGGCTCATTTAGTACCAGCTTCTTGGCTGTTTTTCTTCTTCTATTTTTCGGTTAAACTCATAGCGTAAGATAATACTTCACAAAATTAAACCTTTGACCTTCTGTAGAGTTAAGTCTCCTTTGATTAGATAAAGTAACAATTTATGGTCCAGCCGAGGTTGCACATGAAATGAATAATGCAGGAGGCTCGTGTGGCCTGAGAAGCTATTGCTTTTGAAAAGATGAATGCTGTTTAACGCGGGGGAAGTCCACTTAAGTGTGTTGTCTTTATTCACAGGGCACTTTAGCAATATTTCAAAAGGCTTTACTTCTAAGATAAAAGTATATTTGAATTTTTGAATTCTCATCAGAAAAATTTCTGGTAAAATACTGCAAGTAAAGCTTTTGAAACTCTTACAGGGTGATTGCACATATGAGGCCCTATGTTTTAGATAATACAAAGAACTAACCTAGTGGTCCCATTAAAGAAATTCATGAGAAAAAGATCACTAATTTCACAAACGCACTTTAAGATTAAGCGGTGAATGATAATTGGTAATAATACTTTTCTGATCCTGTTAACATGGCTAAATTAAAATAGTGTTTAGCTGCTTTAAGTTAGGAACATAAATAAAATATAATAATGTTAAGCAGAGTCTCTTTTTTTAGCCAGCGCATAGAACTTCAGCTTCTTAGGATTAGAATGTAATAGCAACTTCTTTAAATAACAGCACCATGACTGTCATTTTTCTCAAGTCACTTTACAGATTTGAAATGTCATAACTGTCAAAGGGTGATCAGAAATGAGATGTTTAGGTAGCTGCTTATGGTTTAAAATGTATTAGTTTGAAAATAGTTTTGGGAAAGAATGAGAAAAATATGAAGCATACATCAATGGAAACCTTTCTTCAGAATGGTAAACCTTTCTTCAGAATGGTAACATAGCATGGAAGACATGCACATATACACGAGTCAGGTCTGCTCCTTGCCTGTGTCTTTAGTTCGCTGGAGACAGAGGAATGTTCTCATCTTGCGACTCCATGTTCCTTGCAAAGCCGCAGTAATTAGCTGGTTGTTTAAATTACTAATTGACATGCAAAAGTTGAACGCCTAAGAAAGTGTTTTAGTTTTAGTTTGGTTCTTTTTCAATTATCTTAAATTATTTAAGGTGAATAAATCTACTGTGGTGATTTAGTTTCTTATAATAGAATCTCATGGTGCAAAACAAATTAGGTCAAGAGAAGCCTTTGGATTAGGCTAACCCTGGATGCTGTTCTCAAAGTGAGAACATGTTAAGAAAGTTCAGTGTTTGCTTTCACTGTTATTCCAAAAACAAACAGAATGTACTAACAAACAACCAAAAAATCAAAATCCCCCAAATCATATTTATTCTCTATCAGAATTAAACGTATTTTTATTGATATAGTTTACAGCAAAAAAGGAGATATGAATAATACAATACCCATGCCCTCCCTTCTTGGGTGAGCATGGCAGAATATGGTAATCAGACTTTATAAGAGTACATTTTTATTCTTGAAAAGCAATAATGTCATATTGTGATCAAGCTAAATTTGCCTATGACACATTCAAGGCATTAAGTAAGTTCATAGTGATTAAAAAGTTGTGCAAGATAAAGTCTTCATCAGCCTGAGCCTGATATCTTGCTCATAGTGTGGACCACATTCACTTTTCTTTCTTTTTTTTTTTTGTAGTTTATGTACTTATTTTTTTTATTTTATTTTATTTTTTCCACACATTGTTTTGTTTTATTTTTTTTGTTTTATTTTTTTTCCATTCAAGAACATAATTAAAGAAATAAAATTTTTACCTTTCTTCCCCTTCTCCCGGTCCCCTCCCACATTCACTTTTCTTTAGAACATTCCCTATCACTCAGTGGGGGCGAAGTCTGTTCTTTCAAAGGTCCCCAAGGTCCAATTGTAAGAGTCTTCTTGATCCCCACCTTTCTAGGCACTGTCACCATCGAGCTCCTCCTTACAAACAAATGAAGAAATATCCCACCTCATAGGCCGATTATTTCCCTCAGGAAATGCTGACACAGCTGCAAGACTTAAAGACTAAAGAGTAAAGGGTTGCACCATCTTGACTGCTATCCCTTTGCTACTTACTGCACGTTGTTACTCTGTAATGGGAGATGCAAATGTTCCCAATTCACCCTGAGCCCAACTCAGTTCTTTTGAGAAAAACAAAAAGCAATGTCCACAAGTATTTATATTATATGTCTCCATGAATGTATGCCCTTCATGGGTCTTTTCCACAAAAATATTTATGTTACCATATCAGAAATCTTTTATGTACCCGTTTGCTAAAGGTATTTTGATGTCTTTAGATAATTCTCTCCAAGCAAAACTTACATGTCAAAAATGGAACTGGGTGAGGGTTAAAGGGGAGGGGAGAGACAAGGAGGGGAGTAGAGAAAAATGTAGAGCTCAATAAAAATAAAAAAAATGGAACTGGATCTCTCCTCCTGCCCCCTCTCCTCCCTGCTTGCTTCTTCTTCCTTCTCACCAACTTAAAACAGCTGATCCGCAAAGAACATACACACATTTTGAGAAAACCAAAGATGAAAGAGGGACTTATTGAAGTATCAAAGAATATTAAGACAAAATAGAACATTTAAGAAGATTTTTAAAAGTTCAAATGCCAGTGATATTGTACTTTTGTAGAAAAATATGTTTATTTTATTTTTACTTCATCATCAATTACAATACCTTGCTCATCTCAGTAATAAATTATCTATTTTCTTATTGGAAAACATCTTTTTAGAAGGTTGAACTCTGTCAGACATGCTCATGTGAGTTAAAACCACCTGCCTAGGCTTAATTACTGAGTCATTTTGTGTGGTGGCCGGCTATAAATGTAAGAAGAAATGTTGGGCCTTAGAATGATGCAAGGAAATAATGCCATTTAAAAAGAGAGAAGCAGAATATAGTGTAGCATGCATCATTAAAATCAGAGCGAAATTTTGATTATTTCAGTTAGTGAGCATAATGAGAATTTATTCAGTATGAAACTTATGCAAAACATTTTGCTGGCCTATGCACTATGTATAGTTTTCTAGTAATGTGACAAATGTTGCTTTTCACCAATACCACAGAGAACAAAGTTTTGTACACAAAGGCGAATTATGATCCTTTCTGCAGCAAATCCATTGTGAATTTTATGAAACTGTCATTGAAAAATTGATCAGATTTCTATGCCGGCTGACACAATTGTGCATTTAGTTGACTTCTAAACTTTGCTTCCAATGCAATTCATAAACTATCAAGGAAAGAGATGCATCTAATTTCAAATGCTATAGCTTGCTTGATTTTCTTCTGTCCTTTTACCTTTATCTTCAATGGGTTCAAGTCTGAAATTTGACCTAGAAGAACTGGGCTTTCACTGCCAGTGTTTAATGGTGTAATCTCGTGAAAAAGATTACTTTCTTTGCCCCTACATTTTATTGTCAGTAAAACAAAGGTTCCTATTATCATTTTCTAGTACCTGTGTTTTATAAATTTAATCCCCAAGTGCTGGCTTAGAAATGATTTTCTAGAAGAAATAGCACTACAGATGAGTAAATGGTATACACACCATGCTAAGTTTACCTTCCCACACATGAACTAAATTTTACTGAAAACCAAATGACAGTTATTTAACCCTTTTTGTTCGTTCTGGTTTATCCCATTTCTTTGACTCAGTAATCAGAAGGCGAGCTTTTCAAAGGCCTCCATTAAAATGGCTCAGTGATTTATTCACACCAAACAGCATCCCCATGGTGGGTGTTTGACCCTCTGTTACTACTGCTATTTTAATCCCTTCATTCAGGGTAGTGAGAATTTAAACTGTCTATAAAAATAATGTTCATACAGATATTTATTTGACTTATCAGTTATTAATTATATAATGATAATGTTTCTTTTAAAATATTGTTTTAATGGAATATAATTACATCACTTTCTTGCTTCCATGTCCTCTCTCCAGACCCTACTAAGTCCCTTCTCCCCAATCCATCCCAGCCCCCACTCTGTTTCCTGGCTGCTGAAATAATACCTGAGAATTAATAATATCAATACACATGCTAACTCAGAATGGGGACAATATGTTTCTTACTGTATGTTTATGCAATTTTGTGAGGATTTTTTGGTTGCTATTGTTAGTCTAAACATTCCTAAAATCTAATTCAATCAATTGAAAAACTGAAAACTGGTATAGAAAGTGTTTCCATTAGTGGCCTTGGGGATCAATTTTCCTTTTCTCCACAGAATACAAATGTGCTACAAAGGGCAAGAAAGTCAGTCTAATGGACGTTAAGAGACAAGTTCATGCTGAAAATCTTCACTTTAACCAGATGCACAATTAAGTTTCTTATTGTAGTAGCTTATAATTTCTGCTATTTATGCATTCAAGATGAGAACAGACATGGTTCAATCACATTTTTAATTTATTTAGAAAGTAATAAGAAATAAAATAACTTGAGATTAGTGTCAGTTTTTGGACAGCTGGTATTTAAATAAGCATAAGAAAAAAGTGGGGTTTCAGGAAAAAAGGCAGTGGTGTTTTCAAGTTGTTGCACTGAGCCAAGAGTTCTTCTGGGGCTTGGAGTGATTTCAATTGAGCTGAAATTCAAACTCATATAGAGATTACAATGCACCTTCAACATAGCTTTTCAGAGTCTATAGGAACTGTCAGGGGCAGAAAGATTACCTCACAGTAATGAGTGTTGAATTGAACTATGCTTTTTGGTGTTTTGCTTTCTGAATTGAGTTGTTAGACAAGATTAATTGCACACAGTGAGAGTTTTAAATGAATGACTATGTAAAGCATTAAGTTCCTCTCTATGCCACTTGGGGAAAAAATAGCTGGAAGGTTTAAATGAATAAATGTATTTAATGCGCAAAATGCCTAGACTAATTTTAAAATTCCTTTACTAACATCCTTATTGAAAATAGAAACTCACTTTATTCATCTGTCTTGGTTATATTGCTCTGGCTGAAGTAATTTAATATTCCTGCTTTCTGCTAATCTTCTAGTTCAACAGAAGTAAACAATAGCTTTCATAAATTAAAAATACACTCTTCTGAACATGCTTATAAGATTAAAAAACAAGGCTGTAAACATTTATGACTGAAGCAAACTAGATTGTTCAAATCCTGCCATGATGCATCGTGTATATCAATATGGCAGTGGTATCAGTTAGAATGCAAACAAGCCTTTAAATGATGTGCCCCTCCGTTTCAGCTGGAGAAGCTGCTTCACACCATCTGCCTATCAGATGGTTAGGAATCAGGACTGCGTATTAATGCCACATGTTCGATTTTCCTCCTTCTTGTAATGGTTAGATTCATATTGCTAATAGCTGTGCATGAGCACTGTCGATGAAATTTCTGTGACGGTGGAGTGATGAGATATTTATAAGCCGCCTGTCTCCCTGAATAATCAGTGGAAAGAATGCCAAACATAAATAACCTATCAATTCCAGAATATTAATAACTACCCTTGACCATAATTTCTTGCATGTTTAAACTTGTTTCTTTTAGGTTTGAGTTAGCAGCATAGACTAATAGTAAGCTGTATGGAATATTTGAATACTTACCACCTCTTCAGTTTCCCATGATTTTTCAACAATTAGGATTTGAGAGAAGAATTTTATATGGAAGTTAATGTAAAAGTAGACAGCATATCAAACATTTGGAAGTCATCTTGATGTCTTTGAAACCAAAGATCAAAGATTGGACTTTTCAAGTTAATGAGCAAACAAACAGATCAGAGAAAGAATTTGACAGCAATCTGTCTTCTTTCTTGATATTTATAATCTACAGTTGTAATCGTCTACTTATAACTAAGGGCACTAACTTATTGGAAATAAATATAATGAGATACTTACTCTTTTTTAAAAGAGTGTTCAGGATTATTTAATAGTATTTTAAAAAATTTAAAGGCTGTTTAATGAAAGTTAAAGGCAGAAAATAATTGCTCTCTTTATAAAGTAAGAGGTTGCCTTTAAAAGTCCATTTCCCTTCCAAAAGTTTGACTCCTGCTATTGTATTTGAAACAGCAAGGGCTTCGTATCAATACAGCACACAGAGTATGGGTTCAATGATTTTATGAAAAACTTGATTCATGTGCATGACTGAGTCAAATGGTATGCTATGGTACCAAAAAGTTACATTCCAAAACTTTTGACATCGGTTTATAATGTTTAGGGAATGAAATCAAGGTGCTAATTATTTCTTACTGTAAGAGGTCATTCATTCATTTATAAATCAAGGAGCTAATTATGTCTTACTGTAAGAGGTCATTTGTTCATTCATTCATTTGCCCATCTTAAGTTATCTGTCTACCTTTATTGATTATTTTTTTGTATAGTTTGTCTGTTCCCTTTCCTTTTATTCATAGATAATTTGAGTATATATGTCTATGTTGATTTTTTTAAGAACTCCCTCATAAAATTCATTTCAGTGACATTCCACATGGTTAGTAACAATTCATTATAAAAGAGAAACACTGTGTAAATCTTAGTGTAAATTTCTCACTAAGCACCGAAATACTTTCCTGTGAGCTACTGAATTGACTAGTTCTGAAAAGAAAATTAGTTGTTTTGATTGGGAAGAATTAAAAGCAGTTGCAAGGTGAAAATGTAAGACACTTTGGAGTAAGTCACAGAAGCAGGGGAAGCTAAAGTTGCCATGAGTCTGAGGCAGACCAGAAGTAGGGGCTGTGAAAATAGGGCCACAGAACGGGTGAAGGAGTAAGGTAGATATTTAAGGTTACTGCTATTTCCACCAGAGAATAAGTCTTTGCTACATAAAAACATGTCATGGTTTGAATTCTTGGCATTTTGTCAATTGTTTATTTCTTCCACTTTTCTTTTTCAAAGGAAGTTAATTCTTGAACAACATACATGATACAACCTCCATCTGAGGCTACAAAGAAATTCATACTATGCTTTCACTAGAGACAATAAGGCTCAAGGGATTTGAGAATTACCTTGGAGGTTTGAAAGGAAAGGACCACTGAAAGCCAATGGAACTATAACAGATGTCATGAGCCGCCAAATGGCTTGTGATCCTCTAAAACTTTACGCACAAAGAATCTATGGACACTCATGTTTTATATTAAATTATGAGATTTGTTATCTCTCATGTATTCTCATATAATCTAACACAAAAATAAAGTGTTCATGTACTTTTCTTAGCATTTTCAAAATAACCGCTATATTTTCCTTGTGGCTCTTCAAGGGATCTTGTATGTGACTGACTTTTCCATTCAGTGACAGGTCACACAAAACACCATGATAATAAAGAACACTTGGTGTAAGTATACCAAGAATCTATCCATATTGTGTTTATATTATCTCCTAGGGGTGTAGCCTTAATTCCCATATTCTTTTAGCCACATCATCTTCTCTCATATAAAATAGAAAGACATCAAAGTATTGGGTTGATCATCCCAGACTACACAGAAGGATGGAAAGATGATGCATGTAGTAGTAAAATTACTATAAGCAAGTGCAGAATCTCAGAGTCTCCACCTCAGACCTTCTGAGTCAGAATTATGGATGGCATGATGTAGCTATGTGCTTTGTTTCCTATTTACCTGAGATGAAGGAAAACGTTTATCACTAGTCCTGCTTGAGAGGCTGGGTAATGTCATGTATGTCCCTTGACAAGACTGAACCTTTAGATAATTCTTAAAAGGCAAAAGGTCTTTCTCAGATAGAGTGAATAGTTAGGGGTGTGAGCCTGTTTATTTGAGTGCTTACATCACCATGTGAAGGTGTCATAGGTATGTATAGACCACAGAACCACAAGGCTTCCCCCACAAAGTCATACCCGCATGTTGAAAAACTTAAGGAACAGAAAGTAATGTAGCCCACTTGGGTAACTGAAATTGCATTAGGTATTTGGGGCACAGAAATTAATCTGGCACTGGGGATATTTCCACACGGATTATCAGGGAAGCGAACACTAAGAACCCTGTGAAGTGTTACATTTGGTTGGAATAGCAGACAATGAATAGCATCATCCTGCCTTCATCTTCCCTGGCCACGTTGACTACTATGTGGGGAAAACATCACAGGTGGGGAAAGTGACAGCTGTTAAGATTGTACTGTGTTCATACATGTGTGCACATGACACTTGAGACTTTGCATATATGTTTATTGTTTCTTCAGCTTTCACTTCTAGCACAAATTGGATTCTGTCATTTATGAACAAAAATATTACACAAGGTTGGGTAGGTAAAAGAGTAGGGGCTGAATCTTTGAAGATTTTGGTGAAGGGGTAAATATGACCAAAACTGTATTACATGAAACTGTTTTTCCTTTTATTTTGCCTCTCTCTCACGCGCGCTCTCATTTTGAGACAGGGTTTTCACGGTAGCTTTGGAGTCTGTCCTGGAAATAGCTCTTGTGAGCAGGCTGACCTCAAACTCACAGAGATCTGCCTGCCTCTGCCTCCTGAGTGCTGGGATTAAAGGAGTGTGCCACCACTATCTGGCTTTTGCTCTGAGATTATAAAATAATTATATGATTTCTCCCTTCCCATTTCTCCCTCAAAATTCTTCCATATACCCCTCCTTGTTCTACTTAAATTCATAGCTTCTTTTTTGATAAATTGTTATTATTTGCATATATTTATACATATATTTTTTGAAATATAGCCTGCTCAGTCTGTATAATGCTATTTGTATGTCTCTTTTTGGATCTGATTATTTGATGCTGGATAACCAACTAGTGTTCTCTTCCCTGAAAAAGACTATTAAAAAAAAGCATTGTAGGAATTTAAGGAATAACATATAGAAGTTTGCGATTGGGGCAGTAGTGGACATGAAAGAAATTGGCTGAAATACCAAAATTTCCTACCAGTGTTAAAAAAGACTTAGGTAAAATTAGAATGCCAAATTGTATGTTATTCAGATTATAGCATGCATGCATCCATGTGCATGGTTGATTTTGACATATGTACCTTTTAGAGTTCTATTAGAATTGTGAAACTTGGAAAAAGTCTCAAACAAATTTGCAATAATAGAAGATAATAACTTTACTAGAAGTAGTTATGATAATTGAATATTAAGATAAATATAAATGATCTAAAGTAAGGGACTAAGTAAAGAAAGTTTCTCCCTGACAATTAACACTTGGATTTGACTTGCAGATGAATAAGGAATAGGCCTTATCCATACTGAGTATAATGTGCTATTCTTTATTAGTTCTCTTACTTGATCTTTATTATTTCCTCTTTGGGCTCAAAATGGTTTTACAGCAGAAGAATCTCTTTTCAAAAAAAATCAATTGGTTTTCTTAGGACAAGATCTTGAACAATTATATTTGGGTTATTTAAAATTTGCAGGTTAGTATAGAATCTCTTTATATTTTGAATACAATTACTAGATCCTCCTGTAGCATGTAGCGAAGTTATAGGGCTGAGAAGAGACATAAATTACAGACAAGTCAACACCAGGAAATAGAGGAAAGGACAAAGAAGATGTTCATGTTGGTGACAAGGAAAAAAAATCAAGGAAAACCTTTTTCTGGGAATCACAAGAGGATTTAAAGGGAACAGGAAAGAAAATGCTCTGAAACATCTTTGAAGGAAATGAGTCATTGAGGAGAAAATTCAATCATAGGAAGATGAGAGAGTCTGTTCAAGTTGGGACTTAAAAGGCAGCAAATGCTTGTGCTAAACCCAGATGGATTCTTTGAATTTAAATCAATGCCTTTTAAGGAGTGGTTATGAGTTTTTCAAGCAAAGATCTGATCTGCAGATCTTATTGCATCCGGGTGAACGTGGTCAAGGCCTCTTTGCAGTGATCTGATGAGCAGGTTGAGTCTTCTGTGGACTGATTGCATAGCAAAGGTCTCTACCAAGACTTCCACGTAATTCCATGGGCAGCAGCTTTTTGCTGTGGTAACTAGGAGTAATGATTAGCCGGGAGGAAAGTGAAAAAGAGGGGCGTTCATTCTCTCTACCTACTGGGAGTGGAGATAAATCACACAGATGAATCCAGAAGGCCAGAACACAGTGGGCAGGGTCTCTCAGGCAGCTGTGGGAAAAGGTGTTAGGCGCAGGGCAAGACACACTCTCCTTGCATAGGCTGCTATGGTTCTAGAATTAGGAGACATTATTCATTCTCCCCATGGCATGTAACTTTTTTTCAGATGGGTGATGCCAGGTTAGGATGGTAAAAAGAACTTTGTAAAAGTTGACATTTGAGAAGATAATATGTTTTCTGCTCAAAATTCTTTTCTTCCTATCTATAAAACTCCACTTTAGGTCAGTGGCTTTTATTCCATGTGTCATATCTGATCTGCCATTATCTGTATGTCTGCGATTAGACAAGAGCGTATAAAACAAAGCAGGGACAGTGGTCATTCTGGGCTTAAATACAGCATTTTAGAACTTGTGTTATATTCCATAATACGTAAAGCATACATGGTATTGATCAATAATATGGTTTTACTATCGCAATCTGATTAATCTTGAGTCACTGAAATCAGTGCTTAAAGCCTTAATAAGTGGAGGAAATTATTTGCTGAATTTTTTTGCATTTTTTTATTGATTAATTAATTAGTTTCCACCCAGTCTGATCCCGTTTTCCCCTCCCTCCATCGCCCCACTCCTCTCCACCCAGCCTTCCCCTCCAACTCTCTCCCCCGACATTCCCTTCCAATTCTCCTTCTTTCTTTTCACAAAAGCCAGGTCTCCCACCTATTTCATCCAGCCAGGGCATATCAAACTACATTAAGACATAAAGATCTTGAATCCTGCAGCTACTTAGCTGCACATTGACAATGACCTCTGCCACTGAATAAGTCACCACTTCACAAGGAAAAGACATGCACAGGAGGACACGTTCAGTGCAGTGTTGCATGTACCATAACATAAATGTAAACATAGTCCTTATAGCCAGGAGCAAGCTGACTCATCTCAGATAGGGAACATGGGAATTCAGACGTCAAAGTATGAGTAGAATTTCACTAGGAGAATGGCAGTCGTGGAAGTGAGCCACATATGAAAGCAGAGGGTTGATGCTGCAGGCCATGTGTGAGAAAAGGTGGCATATCAGAGCTTGAGTGTGCTGGGATACCCCTAGTTAGGGAGGAGACTTTGTGCGTCGGGAGTAAGCCTTTTCATTAACCTGCAGTGCTGACTTTCTACCACCTGTAGAGGATGTTGAACAGGGAATGGAGAGTTCAGACTGTGTCTCTTCGAAAGTTCATTCACTCCACATTTCCACTTCTGTGAAATATGTGAGTTCTCTTTCTGCTAATACTTAAGCAGAGAGTTTGATTAGAATTTGGACGCTTGTGTCCATGCTACATGGGCTAGTTTGGAATAGAAACTTATTATCAGTATAACATAAAGGAATCAGATATTCTATTAGATGTTTGTATGTGTGTTATGGAAAAAGGTGGCCTATTATACAAAAAAAATATGAATTTGAATCACTTTGTTATTTTACTTTTTTTTTAAAGGTTTGACTGCAGCTGCTGCAGCCGCTGCAGCTGCTACCAATGCAGCTATTGCTGAAGCAATGAAGGTGAAAAAAATCAAATTAGAAGCCATGAGCAACTATCATGCCAGTAACAACCAACATGGAGCAGATTCTGAAAACGGGGATATGAATTCAAGTGTCGGTAAGTTTTTATGTTCACTGTCAGTATTCACATTCACTTATTCATCGAGTTAATTTATACTCCAGAATAAAACTACTGGGTATCCATTGATGAAATGAGTTTTTTAAAAATCAACAGAGTGGCATCCTTTTAAGTCTTCATTTTTCCTCTCTGATACACATACTAAGAAGCTGGAAGCTATGATTTTTAATATAGGATCAGTTCTACAACTAAATTGTAGGCTACAAATAATGAATTGATATATTTCATAATGCAAATGAGTTTAAGAATAAAATTATAAAATTTTTGGTGTAGGTAATTAGATAGAAATATGTGTGTGTATTCAATCCTACATGACATCTAAAAATCATTTTAATGCATGTAATATAAAGTAAGAAATTCATTACCATCAATAGCAGAGTTTATGCATTAGCTTTCTCTCATTCACACAGGATGCTTTTCAGGTTTCTTGTCTGAAACCATGAAAAATAAAGTGTGTATGAGGGGTTTGGAAACTGAAGCCTTTATTTTGTTGCCAGAAATGTGTATTACTTTTGATAATTCCTTCTATCTACAACTATTGCAAAGACATCTCCTATTTGAAAAGAGCAATATTAACTTCCCCGGATTTCCTGGCTTCCCTTCTCTTAACTCAAAATAAAACCGAATACAACCATTTTAGCTGTGCAGATGAGCATGTGACTTGTGAGTCCTGCTTTAAAAGTGGATATTTGTCATCTGGGTGTTGATGTGGCAAAACATTTCACACTGTTCATATACACTAATGTTTTCCTTGAAAGTACAGAATTTATGCTCAAAATACAATTTAACAAAGGAAAATTGCTTGTTATCTTTCCAAGAAGGCTTGAAGTGAACATAGGAGTTCATCACAATTCAATCAATTTCTCTTTTTCATGAAGCATATTAATGTTGTTTCTTAAGCTAATCAATAGCTCTCTGCTTTTCAACGATTAGTATGTACTTAAAGGCATTTGATGAAATATTATTAATTGTAATAATTATCATTTCATTGCAGTTCCTCATAAGCACAGTAGTAAGTGATTTGAAACATATATAACAAACACAAAATCGCACTTCATCCATGAAGGTAAAGGACCACTTCTGACATTCAAATGGGACGAATAGATCTCTCAGCAGGACCTCGTGAGGACAACTGAATTGAGAGTAGCTCTTGGTGACTATTCTCAGAGCAGTGGAAACATGGAAGACTACCTGAAGAGATGATGCTACAGCAAACCAGTTCAGGCACATACCAACACTTAGACTGCTTGGAAGCCTAGAGATAAGGCCAAGAAAGCAGAAAATCACTTAGCTCGTGGTTTGTAGATGCCATTTTAGACTTTACATCACATATTGAATATTGTAGCAATATTGAAGCAAAATGAAAGAATTATAATGCTCTCTTTTTTAGAACTAAGTGTAGAAGGGCTTAAAATAAAACTCCTTTGCTTTGCCTACTGAAATAGGTCAACTTGCAGCACTTATAGAAATAAGTTATCAGTGATTACTTGGCAGGGAGATACCAAGATCTTGAAAGGTGGTGGTAGTCCCAGGGCAAGGCTAATCCATTGAACTCCAGACAGGCTGACCTCTGTAATGTCCCAAATGAGGGAAACTTTTGACTGCAAATGTTGTCCAGTAGTGGACTCTGTTCATGTCCTCTCCCATAAAAAAATCTACTTAAAAATTATAGATACTATTCTAAATGACGCCTTGATTATGTTTAAATTTTCAGAATAAACTTACAATGCAGGCATTCCTGGTAAAAGATGCTTGAAGCAGGGATTAAGAGGGACAGTAACCTTTTAAGGACATTTTTTTCAAAACAAACCATCTCTTAATTTCTCTGAACTTCTGAGCAGAAGTTAGTTTTTCAGAAACCATCAGGCAGAAGTCAAGAAGCAAGTGGCTCACAATTAAAGCATTAACATGCATTTCATATTTTTAGTGTGCAATAATGTTTACGTAGTCACCAAATTACAACTCCCTTTAATTATTTAGGTACTTAGGCTATTATCGTGTCTTCAAATATAAACAATTTAAATATCCCATTATATTTTAGTTGTGAAAATAGCATTTTCTATTAGTTGATAGCTTGCTATAGTGTTATAACATAGTGTGAGCCATCTTACATCCATTTGAACCAAGAGAAACCCTTACTTGTGTCTTCTTAGAAGACTGTAATACTAAGGCATGTTTGCAACAGTGGAGTGATAGACTCAAAGGGACACACATCATTTATATTTTGGGTCTCTTCAGCTCATTTGGGGAGCTCTTCTGGTGCCATTTTCACTCCATTCTTAACATGCTGCAATTGTCTTTGAGTTAGGAATTCCTATTGTCTTTCATAAAAACCTAGACTCTTGGACATTTATTTGGAAAGTATAAAATTGAGTATTATGTAGGAGGAGAGTGGCCGTAAAGGAGAAAGGAACCCCATGAAGGTCAGAGCAAACCGTGCATAGATCAAAGTAGTTGCTGAACTGAGCAGTTTTTGTGGCTCCAGGCTTCTCTGAAGACAATTCCTGCTGCTTTTAAGTGCTCAATCACAATTTGATTATGACTTTGAAAAGTTACGTAGACGTTGTGAGCTTAACCGTTCAAGGCAACTGGGAAGTGACACAGTGTGATAATTGAACTGTGTGTGCCAGGTGTTTACTATGCCATTCACTATGTGCGCTTCTCGCATTGTTTACTTGAAGTTTGGTGTTACTTTTGCTAACACAGTTTCCTAAAATTGCTTTCCTTAAAGTCCCCTTCTTCTCATTCTTACTGCCATCAGCAGCAGCATTTGCATTCCTCCAGTCTTGGGTACATCTTCCTTCTGCATTCCTCCAGTCTTGGGTACATCTTCCTTCTGCAGCTATAGAGCTAAAAGGAAACTTGGATACATCTTACGTTGTACTCCATTAAGCTTATAAGTTCAGATCATTGTAAAATACCAAAGTGATCCTGTTATACACCCAGTATGCAAGGACCACGGAAGTGTTAATGGGAAAGACTGGCCTACAGCAGCAGGCAGGCGTGTGTCGTACTCCGGCAGTATCAAGAGTATCAGTCATTGTGAAGTGGCATTGTGAAGAAGAGGAATTGATTGAAGAGTTTATATCTAGAAGGCATCCTATGACCCTCAAGCCCGTGAATGAGAATCAAACTCAATGCTTTTGTGAATCTAACTGCAAGTTAGCTCTTTGCAGGAACAAAACCTTTCACAGAGGTTCTGCTTGATGTATTGTTACTACTTAGATTTGCCAGTGCCCAGTGACAATCCTAGTCCTATGACTTCTGTTCACTAGCCTCGCAAGGTTAGCCATACACTTTAGGCTTTCCTATACAGGTGCATGTTTTCAATTCCCTAGTTATCAACAAATCCCTGGGCTCAAGAAAATAGATTTTGTTTCTGCTTGATTTCACTGGATTTGGCTTGATGAGGTGACCAGATATTCTTGTGAAGGATGGGTTTCACTGATCCATAATGAGTTTTAAAAATTAGCTAGGAAAAAAAAAACCACACAGTTTAGAAATCCCTTTTGTTGACAAATAATTATTTTGCATTCCAATTTTAGATGATAACCTTGAGTCTACATATTTGTAAGAGGTTGATGACTGTAGGGATGGTTGAGGAGCTCAGGATAGATCCAAGTGGAGTAAAATATATAGCCACATCACCATTCTCTCTCATCCACAATCAATTGGATTCTTTTAGTTTAATATTTACTTGCTAAGCTGAGATGCTAGTCTGCATGGTGATAAACAGTCTGCTCCTGGCATCTGAAGGTGACCTGTCAGTTCATATGGACAAATCTCCTGCTTACTGAAATGTACAAAATAAATCATTAAAGCGGGCAGGTGCTCATTCCCAGATTTAAATCACCATAGATTTATGATTTGAATTAATGCTTCATTTGGCCATAGAAATAGATACTGAGACAGATGATATGCACTGGTTGGGGTTTCCATACTGTAGCTATCCTGATATTGATTACTGAGATGTCTTAGCAATCTCTTGTTTATATCAAGTACTATCTTGTGACAGGTTGGCTGATATGAGCTACATTCCAGATAAGAAGGAAAAATGTCCTGGATTCTTTTTAGTGGCAACACTTTCTACAGAATATAGGCCAGATAAATGGCTATTTTTTCTTCCTTAACAACTGATCTGCATAACCAGCTTAAAAATGCTGCTTGCAAATTGGAACTGGGATATTGGAAAAGGAAAATTTAAAACCAGTGAACTCAAGGTCAATTTGACAGAATCCATAACTGTTTCTTTTTTTTTATCTGTTTATCTTTTCTTTTGGCATTATGCTCATCTTCGGGGATACTAAATTAATCACAATTTGTTTAATCTAAATAAAGGATACTTAATTTTACTTCTAGTTTTGAAATGCTATCTAAATATTGACATAAAAAAGCATCTCAGACTATCTATGTTATCCAAATAAATACTTGCTAAACCTAGTGTCTTACTCGCTTTATTAAAGAGAGCCAGGAAATACGCCTTTAGAAATAAATGCATTAAATATTATTCCCAAGGACAAGGTTTTGTGAACCATAATTTACCAAGAGTCAAGAAAAGAATACGTTCTTCCTTCAACATTTTATTTAAGGAAAACACTATGTACACAGTTTAGAAAATACTCAGAGGATTTGAGAGGGACCTTTGCCACTGGCTAATATCTGACTCATAGAACTGGTAAACAGCTATCAACAATAGTAGATTGCTGGCTTCATAGGAAATGAGTTCATATCTATTCAAAATGTGATCTCAAAACAGATGTCCCAAGAAAATCTCATTGTTTAAACTATAGTCATAACCCTCTAACTGCTGTTATTACTTCAAGGAAATGAAGTCATCTCACGACTTCAGTATTTTGTCTTTCTGAACTCTGTAACATATAGGCAAGTCTGTGCTAGTTCAGTAAATGGCAAAGCTGAGCAAATGTCTTGTGTAGAATGTATAGGAGTCTTTTAAAGTTCTTCCCAAACTAGAAGTAGTTAACAGGATGCAGGCGTTTCAATCAAAAGCAAGGACCTCATTTGGGTTGAGAATGTGTTCTTCAGTCTCTCTCCCCCTGTTTGCGTTCCTTGTCCTCCAACAAACAAAACACATTTATTAGAAGCACAAAAAGGCCAAGCACAGAGGGAGACAAAATATCTTTCTTAGTTGATAACACCCCCTTACCTTGAAACAAGAAAAATAACCTTAGGAATATCCTGCAGATAGAGAATAATTCACCCCGAAGTCATCTCCCTTCTTCTAACGCACAAGTCTATTTTGAGGGAAAAGAGTCATTTGATGATTTCAGGAAAAAGTCGAAGAGATCTGGAGACAGCAAATACAAGGAAACTGAGAGCCAGGCCGCCGCACAGAGCTCTGCAGTTGCACTGGATCCTGCCTTGGCAATGTTAATGAACCTCAAATCCTTCCTATAATTAGATGAGGGAATTGCTTATATTTTCAAACAGATGATGCTGCTATAATGAAACGATTGACAGGGAATTTAAGAGTGTCTACAGTAGTCATTTGGTTTCTGTTATAAAAAAAAAGTTTAAAAAGAAGATTGGCTTTAGACATAGGTCCTAAGAGAGGTAGTAATTTACATACCATGCTATGACAGGTGTCTTTGTATAGTAAGAAATAGAATGGAAGACTAGGGAAATGATGGGCAGGTATAGCAATTTTTTTGGGGAGGGGTGTCCTGTGCTTAGTCTGCTTAGGTTCTTTAAAAGGGGCCGAGACTCAAGAGATGGATCCGGATTGAGTGCACAGCTGTAACTGCTGATGAGCTAATTGCTCCTTATCTCTCAGCCCCATTCATCTTCATTTTTTACCAATTACTGAGAATTATCTGTGTTCTCAGTTGGATATGAGAGTTAATCCTTTTTGGTTAAGCTGGCAGTACTGTGAGCAGATTCCAAATCGGAGGGTGAAAAAGCCAAAGCAAGCTTGCTCTAAAAAACGTCTCCAGTTCAATTACAGTATCACTGGTTCAGAAGAAATTTGCTATTGTTTAACCGATTAAATGTGGATTTTGTTTTTTACACTTTCACAACATTTCCTAATAATAAATTGAAAGTGTCTACTTCTTGCCCTATGAGTAAGATTTAATAATATTGCTAGTCAGGGTCTATTAAACATGGATGGGTACATGCCTACTCTAAAAGTCGGAAATAATTGTGCCACCCAAAATGTAGACTATTTTAGAACTGATAACTGCCAATTTACGCCTAAAACTTTTAACTCATGCTTTCATTCCTTGTGCCCTTACACATGGTCAAGAAGGGATGCCCAACCATGAACATTTCATAAATGTCACATTAGTGAACTAATGGAAAGCAACACAAGCATCTCTTAAAAGTGTAGTAACTGCCATGACTTGTAATTCAATTCATTGTGAATAGGCCATATGGTTCACATCATTCTCTATGCAGAGGATGTCTTCATATCCTGACATCTAACACCAAGCTACTCATCCCATCATTAAAACAAAGAAAGGGATTAGGTTACATTTTCATGAATTCTCATGCACTCATGAATGTTAATATCGCTAGCATTTTTCCTTACAAAATATTTTAAAGAAGATAATGTAAAGAATATATAAACAGTTCATTTAATTTGAAACTGCATGAACACACTTGGTGTGACAATAAGACACCTTATATGGTTTGACCGTGGAAGAGCCTTCAGGTATGTTCACAAAATAACATGGGAGAACATAAAAAAAAAGCTGTATGAGATGATTTAACTTCTACTGATAAAAGAGTCAGTAAGAATGGAGCTATTTAGATAAATCCTTTAATGCTTGTCTTTCATTTTAATGGCAAGGATCTCAATGGCCACTACATTCTGCTTTTTTTTTTTTTTTAGTTTTCTTGACTTTTGAGCAATCAATAGAAAATAAAATATAAAAAGTCATTCTTTGAAGTGATTTTTCAAATGAATGAGACCCTACGAACAACTTAGATGTCTCAGCAAGGACACTGGTAGAGTGCTGTGGTTCTTTGTTTTTAAATATCGTGTAACCAGTCCATAGGATGGATCGGAATGGACAGTATTTACTTTGACTGTCAGGAAAGGAGGGCAGCATATCTTTTCCTTGGTGCTGTGTATCAATATTTTTAATGTGTAGGGGAGGCTGCACAAGAATTTATGTAGTTTTAGCATAGAGAAAAGTTATGGTTGCTTAAAAAATATAGTTTAAAATAGCTCAATTAAATGTGGCATAAGCACTCTGAGCTCCTCACCATATTGAGTTGTTTGTGCTTCTTAGAGGTAATTCCATCAAGTAAAGTCATGGCAATGACAATTATCAACATATTATATACTCGTGTTCTAATGTTTTACATAAGCTTAAAATAAAAAGCATATCTAAATCAAGCATCTTGATCTAAAATATGCCAGGTCACATTCAATTCTTTAATGAACAGACAACTTTATTTGACTCATTAACATGTCCCACTAGTTTTCTTTTTTTAACATTTAACTTGTTATGGTGAACAATGTATATTTGAAATAAACCTAGCACTTTGTGTTTTCTAAAAAGCTAATGTTCAGTGATATCTGTTTTCAAATAGCTTAAGAAATCCCAGTATTAGTAAAAGTACTAATAGACAGCCCTAGGACTCGCTCAAACTTTGTGAGTGTGCACACGAGTTTAGCTCACTGCACTGCCACGAGACTGAGCATTTCACTTTTTATTGCTCTAATTCTTTTCTGAAGTATCCAAGCTCTCCAAAAATTGTACAGTGTTCTTGGAGTGACCATGGATTTTTTAACTGAATGCAAAGTCATGTAACCAAAGGATTTGAAAATAATGCAGCAGCTGACATAAGTCTCTAAAAGCGTCAGTTTACCTAAGATGAACAAATGTGGCAGACACAGGTTTACATGCGCTTGATGCCATGACCCCTCCCCTTCTCTCAAACCTGGGATAATCTGGAAAATAAGAAAGAATGAGGGATTTAAATATGGCTTTCTTTAACAGCAGGTCATAATGGAAACAGAGACCTTATAATTCAGTGCTGAGAGAATTACCAGTTTGATAATGATTAGGAGTGTTGTTATTAAAACAGTATGTGCAGTTCATTTTCAACAGTTTTGAATTAGAGTCTGCACTAATGAAACGGATACGGTTTCCTTCACAAAGGGCAGATCTGTTAGTTAATATCGCTGCAGCAGTTCCTCGCAGACCATGCCTTTAGCTCTATTTGTATTTCACAGCATGATAAGCAAAGAGTGTTGATTTTCAAGGATCCTGCTGATGAAAGGTAATGGCATTATTACATCTTTATCTCAAAAGCAGAACTGAGTGGTAAATGATTTTTTTTTCAGAGTTGCACAAAAGATTTCTTGGTTAGAAAGACATTTTTATTTCTTTACATCATTTTCGTCTTGGAAATGATATGTTATTATTTAATGTCTGCACAGCAAGCTTGAAAGCACCTAATAGCGAATGTATTGGAAGTGAAGTACCTCCTGTTCACAGATATGGATCTTCTCAGTCACACGCTGTACCAGCTGTCTTCCCAGCCATACTGCTGTGATTTAATTAGTCTGTTTATGTCCTTTCTAATAATATTTCCATCTCTATGAAAGGGCAAATGCGACAGGGACTTTTTCCCTTTCTGGTTCCAGAGACTGAAGAATGTGGCCTACATCTGATATGTGAGATGCAGGACTGAATCACCGTTCCTGTCACTTCAAGCTGTTGATAAATTGTTCAGCCAAAAAGTAGACTTATTTCCATGGGGGTCATCTGTAGGCAGGTAGCAATAATCTGCATAGGGACAAAGAAGAGGGGGCAAGTGCATTGGGGTATAAACCTTGTCACATATAAAATATTTTTATATTTATGACTAATTATATGCATTAACTAAAGCTTAAAATAATTTATAATATATGTACTAGAGTTTTATTTGTCCTGGGTCTGGCTTTATGGCATGTTTTAAAATGTTTCTCTTTATTTTTTATGAAAGAATGAAACATTTTGGTATTTCTTACGAATGTTTTTCATTGTGTTAGGTAGAAATGTCTATTAAAGTGATACATTTTAAAATTTATCTGTGATGCATTTTAAATTTTATCTGTGTGATGAAATGAGTTTAGGTCTTTGGGTAAGAAAATTTTTGTAAAAGATACTGTGTTTTAGGTTTCCCAAGGAAAGATTTATTCATCACGAGTTTCACAAAATATTTGATGATTTTATAATACTTTTCTAGGAGTATTTAACTTAAAATATATTGTATGGAAAGAAATCTATATACTTTGATAAGCAATATAAATTCATGAATAAATATAAAGGTGATGTGATCTTATTTAATATAATGTGTCAATTAGTAATTTATTCCCAGACTCTATGATTTGAGTACCTCAACTTGTTTCAGACTCTGGCCTTGGAGCATTCTTGCTTTTCCTGCCGCTTAAGATTCTGTGAACATACAACATTACAGCAGACATGGCTAGGGGAAAAAAAATAAATCAATTTTTGAAACTAATTTGTTTGTTTTTAATTTCATCCATATTTGACTTGAGAACAAGTCTGTAACAGTCTATACAGCACTTGATCCCATGTATTCCTGTCTATGTTGTGGAAATAGGCTGATTTCTCTTCCAACCACCCCTATAAATCCTGATATTATGGCACAATGCTTACTTCATGAATTAGCTAGAGTTTTTCTATTTTATCTCTTTCACATCTTTTTTTTTTCTGTGTGAAGAAAATGTTTAGGTTTTAGAGTGGCATCTATAAATATATCATCCCCCAGGTCATATGTTAACATGTGCAATGTTCCACCACTGAATAAATAGAAAGATTAAAAATCCTAATTTGATTAAAGTGCATAGTTTATTGATAAATAATTTTTTGTGACAGCCAAACTCTCAGTCACCCAAAGTTACCAGTGTTAAAACATGCTGATATTCATTTTGTCTTTTTGTTCTTTTATTCATCTGCCACTGTGCAAACTATACCTACATCAAGAGAAAAACTTTGCTCTAGAATATTTTTAAATGCATGTGTAAAGCAGCAATTAGTTGTAAATTTTTTTTATCTCTCTTTGTGCATGTTGGTACTGTTTTATATAATTTACATTTCTTTTCATCACAATATGACCTTACTCATCAAATTGCAGCACAGATACATACAAACGTGTATGCACAAATGAGTTCACATGCATATGCACACATACATATACACAGCACACACACACATTTATCACAACCTTTAAGCTTCTGAATATCTCTCAGCAAACTATAACAAGTATAAATTCTATTTAATAATGTGTTTTCTTTTGAAATTTAGTTTCTTAATTGTTTTGTTGTGGAGAAAACAAAATCCTCAAGAGTTACAAATTTGGCAGCAATTCAATAAGAGTGGAATTTCCTTGTTTCAGCACATTTCTAGCACTGTCTGTACTAAATGTAGATGATTAAGCTATCTTGACATGAACCATTTTGGTGCTTTGAAAAAAACTCACCATGGAGCATTTGATGGTATTTTTTATTAATTGGATAAATGAATTGTGAGCTGTGTGATTGCATGATGATGCACTCATTTAGTTGTTGCCTTTTGCCTTTCCTAATCTCTGTCATATCGGGTTTACAAACGGAACACAATGACCTTTGAAACAGTGATGGAAAGGAAGAGAGAAACACAACTTGAAAGGACAAAGTAATTAATATCAATGTGTTTGTTACACATCCATGAGGAATTTTAATCCTTTGCTCTCCACAGTCAATTTGTGGTTCATTTGTTTGAGTAAGAGAACATGGTTTTTTATATTTACACATTTTTAATCTTATCTTTCATGAAAGCTAAACATTTTGGACATATAACACACAAAACTAGATTGCTTTTTGTAAGCAAAATTTATATACATTATCAAGATTTGATAGTATCTCTCTTGAAGCACAAATAAATTAGTAATGAATCTGCACATGTAGAAATATAAATACATACATGATATTAATGTACATTTATATGATGTATTATAAAGAATATATTGTGTCCTTGGTTATAGTCACTTCTTGAATAGATCATTCTTTTGAAAAATTTAGACTCATAATTTATCTCATGCCTTGGCCTATAGAATATTTTTGACCTAACCTGATTCAGGAATATTATACAACACATTTATTACTTTAATGAGTTGACCTGAACTGCAATGTCATGTTTTATTTCTTTTTTTTTAGATGATAAAATATTTTCTTTAATTTTTTTTCCATTCAAAAATTGACACTTCCTCCCCTTCTCCCATTCCCCTCCTGCTCCCCCACTAACCGTCCTCCCTCCCCTTCCATCCTTAAGAGAGGGCAGGGTACCCTACCCTGTGGGAAGTCCAAGGCCCTCCCCCCTCCATCCTGGCCTAGGAAGGTGTTCATCCAAATAGACTAGGGTCCCAAAAAGCCAATATATGCAGAAGAGAAAGGTCCCTGTGCCATTATCGATGGCTTCTCAGTCCGTCCCCACTGGCAGCCACATTTAGAGATTCTGGTTTGATCACATGCTCATTCAGTCCAGGTCCAGCAGGATTTGGTGAGCTCCCATTAGATCAGGCACACTGTCTCACTGGGTGGACCAACCCCTCGCGGTCCTGACTTCCTTGCTCATCTTCTCCCACCTTCTGCTCTTCAACTGGACCTTGGGAGCTCAGTCCATTGCTCTGATGTGAATGTGGGTCTCTGTCTCTATCTCCATCCATCGGACGAAATTTCTATGGTGATATTCAAGATATTTCTTTTTTCAAAATCGGCAAGTGTACTCAATATGCCGTGGAAGCCTGAGCAACCTCACCTTCATGCTTTCTTTCTACTCCCTTGCCAGTTTTTATTTAACTGAACAAACAAACAACAGCAGCAAACAATTCTTTTTTTGTGGCATTAGTTTCAGTAACCTTGCACCTCCGATTTTTTCCTCATAGCTTAATTATAGAATATGATCAATTTAGTAATCAGGTTTTGAAATATTGCTATTGTTGCATAAAAACAACAAATAAAACAAAGTAATCCAGGCTTGACATTTTCCAAACACTTACATTGAAAGGCTTTCACTTCTAATTGATTTTTAAAAGAGTTCCCTGGAAAAGTGAGCTCTGAAATGTTTCTAACAGTTTTGGCAATGTCCCAAAAAGCTTATCCAAAGCATAGTTCAGCATTTTCTGAGTTCTCTGTACTAAAAACAATGTGTCCCATAATTGGCTTAATATATACTAATTATCAAAATGATTACAATATAAAGCAATTTACTTTTGTCATCATTAAAAGGTTTTAGAAAATTATTGATTAGCAAATGATATAATGTTCTGAAGTAACATATTCTCTCTGAGTTTTAGGGGTTTAGTGAAGCTAACAAAAATTTTTTCAATATATTGATATCAGAACTACCTTTGTTCGGGTATGAAAAACTTCCTCCGA
Organism: Ondatra zibethicus; assembly: GCA_004026605.1. Lineage (NCBI taxonomy): Eukaryota > Metazoa > Chordata > Mammalia > Rodentia > Cricetidae > Ondatra > Ondatra zibethicus. The sequence continues at coordinate 130,239 of PVIU01001919.1, read as the reverse complement.
CAGCTAAAATAAATGGATACGGCATCCATTCTTTATCAACCAGTGTACAGGCTAAAATACAACTGACATTGGCCACAGCAATTCTTTTAAAAAGGCTCCTGCTAAGTATTTCAGGAAAAATGATTTCATTGACTAGTTGTTTGTCAATTCCTGTGCTTATTTTATTGATTGCTTTTGGCTGTATGGCCCAATGATTGATGCTGTATCTGCTTACTCTGGGTGATAAGAGATCAATTTACGCAGAAAACAGATAAACATGCCCTGTTTGGCTTCCTACTTTCAAATAATATTAATTTTGTAGTCATGTGTTTTTTGATAACTACAGTTTATAGTAGCTAAAAACTTTATTATATTCTTATGGGTCTTTGACTTTTTATGTGTGATTTTTCTCAAACATGATTGGGTGCAATATACAACTTTTAAAGTATGACCAGCCAGAATGAATCATTCATTTGTAAGCATTTGTTTCTGTGATGAAGACAGTAACATGATTGTGTAATAACGACATACTCCCCTAGAAATCTCAAATGATTTGTGACTTGGAACTCGTGCAGTGCAGGCAGTGTCCCATTTATTCAATAACCAGAAATTCTGATTCCTTCTCTGCCAGTCGCTAATGCTGAGAAACTAAGGAGACTGAAATGAGTAGAAACAGATGAACGAACTGAGCAGCGGTGACAAAGAGTGAAGCAGTCGACCAGCAGGAAATATTACCTTAGTTGTCAAAATGAACCACTGTCCAATTGAAGTTGCTTGGAGGAAATAGGTTTTTCAAAAATATTGTCATTTAGCATTAAAATTAGATCTTTTCCCCCCCTAAATTTTAGCAATCAACCTGAATCGGAAGATAACTAATTGGCATCTTTATTTCTCTGTCTCCGTCTCTATTACAATTTGAGCTTTCAGAATCTAATGCTTTATCCATCCATTTTTTTGGATACAAACTCTCCAGAGTCTGCATGGACTTTCTGTTTGAGTTTAGTCACAAGTAGTCTCTGAAGGTTTGTTTGCTTCCATATCTTCACCTCACCTCTGTGAGAGTGTACCCTAATATCCTTTTCTTTAATCCTTAGGATGCTCCAAAATTTATGAATGCTCTATAGCACTTCCCTTCACACAATTTTTGAGAGAGATGAAAGAGGGATGAAGGGAGGGGAAAAAGAGAGAATAAAAGGGAGGAAGAGAAGTGAGGAGAGGGAGTCGATCTGTCAAGCATTTAGTTTGTACATAATTTAAGAGATCGATAATCAGCCAATAAACCTTTAACTGAAAAGTTTTGTCATATTTCATGGTATCACACAAGATGCACACTTCGATTCTAGAAATAGGCATTACTTTATTCAGTGCACATAATACCTCCTTAATTAGCCCTTAATAAGCTTGGTTTAACTGGGATTTACCAGAGAACAGTGGTCATTAACATTACCCAGATTAAGACTGTGTTAATTACTATTGATAGATAAAATAACATGCAAAAAGGTTTAAATTATTTCTATCCTTATAAAATGAAAGGAAACTGAAGGTTTTAAGTGAAAATAGTGGTTTATGTATCATAAAATTTAACATTACCTTCTGTGGAAGTCGATGCTTAGGATTACCACAAATAAAGCAATCATCAAATATCATATTTGCAATTATTTGTTATTTATGTTATGGAATCTTAATCAGTAACAAACCGATATTTTGATTAAGACACACCTTCAAAAGATTTAACTATTTAAAATTTAGTAACTAATAGATCTAAATTATTTCTTCTATCTTGAAAGCTTTTTGTTTCAATGGATGGAATTACTATATTGATGTTCCTTTGAACATTTATCTCTGACCATGCTATCTATTTCCCGAATTGTGTTTAAATAAATGAAATTCTGCTGTTTCTTTCTGCATGATTTCTTTGCCCTTCATTAGTTTACTCAACCCCACACCTATTCTTTTGTGGGTCCTATAGAATAATTATGTTCATCAAATTAATGTTATTGATTATGAGACCACCTATCAGATCAAAATTCACAATACCAATGACTTTCTTGTAGTTTTCATCCTTCGTAAAATTTTGCAGTTTAATTATGTTATTTTCTAATAATGATTGGTCTCCCCTCTATTAAAACCCCACCAAAGAACTTTTGTGTGTTTCCAGGAAAAATGAATTATAAATAAATATAATGGCATGCTTTGTAATAGACTCTGACTTTGTCTTTCCTGAGTTTATACACCTTACAGATTTTTTTGGGGGGTTTGGTTTATTTGATACTTCTTCTAGACAAGTTAAAACAACTTTGACATGTAGCTTTCTCTTTTCTTATGTGACATGTCTATTTATTCATCTTCATCTTTGCTTGGATTCATAGCATCTCTTCCCACAGAGCTGTTGATAAGCATGGTATCATCTCCTCCTCATTGGTTACCAGTGTAACTCACAGCCAGTACTTCTTTTATCTTGCTTTGTAATATTCAGAACTTGACACAGTTATCCTGAGGATTTTCCAACATTCATTAGTTTTTAAGTTGATCCTTAAACAAAATTTCATTGATCTTATACTGAAATTTGACTTCATTTAGATGACATGAAATATCATGCATAGATGTCTCCCCTCCTTCATGTATATTCTTGGTCTAATTTTCTCTACAGCTCTTCCTATTAACAGAAAAGCTACTTGACAGCATCCTGTCTTCACAGTCTTCTTGAAAACTGAGGAATGGATTTTCTTTCTTTTATTTTTTTGAGATTATAATTTAATTAAACATTTTCTCTTCCATTTTATCCTTCCTCTCCCATAAACACCTCCTAGTTCTTAAATTTATGGTTCTTTTTTGCACTAGTTTTTGCACTATTCATTTATGTATATTTATATGCATATATATCCCTAAATACAACCTGTATTAATCAGTATAATACTACCTGCATATTTTCAGGGATCATTTGGTATTGAACAAACAATTAGTGTGCTCTTCTCTGAAGAAATCCTGCCTCTTCCATTCCCAGATTTCATCAGGAGCCTAAAGCTCTTTGTGTAGTGTTGAGGCCTCATGACTTTTTTTCCTTCCAGTTAGCATGTTTAATGGTGTTATCCTTGTTGAGCTCACTTGGGACAGATGTGTTGATATGATGTTACTGGTGTAGCTTCTTATGGTACTAGGAACCACAACCTCACTGTTAAAACTCTGTTTCTCCTCTATTCTTGATTGATTAAGTTCCTGTCTGTTTCCTAACATTTAGTAAAGAGTCCTTCACTATTGCTGAATTTAACTTAGTTATTTAAGTGTGTCCTTGATCTTCTCTATTTCATATCATCTATTATTTCTGTTATAACCCTCAACATTTATAGTAATATCTTTATTTTTAAGTCCTTTTGCCTCCATATTGTTCCCCCTCAGGGATCACAGGCTGCTGGGAAGAGACTAGTATGACGACATCGATCATGAATGGCCAATATGTGGCTAGTCACCAAATCCTCCTGAATTATTGCTTATGGAATGAATCCTTTGTTAGAAAGAAGGATGTTTGTGCACTACCTAGTACAGATTCTCTTTTCTAATAATTCCTATTCTTTCTATATCATCTATTTTTCCACTTCAAGTTACTTTTTGTTCACTGTCAGCATTCCGGAGTTTTACTGTGTATTATTTTAGCTCTCATTTCCTTTAAGCGCATGTCTATATCTACTTACCATACTCATTTAATCTGAAACATAAAATGATGATATTGTTGACGTTTCCATTTTACAGATGAGTAAATTGAATCTCTGATGAAGTTATTTCTGTTCTAACTTTATGTGATTTTTATGGTAGTATAAATCAGAAAGGATTCTCTTTTTGGACTTCCACTTTAGTGATGATTCCAGTTTATCAGACAAGGGAAGCTTCATTACAATTGATGAATACTGAAGCTATTGTGCCAGACACTTAAGGTCTCATGTAATTTTGTCAATAGTTACTTTGAGGACCTTGAAAAATTGTAAACTTTAATCATATTTTACTATTAGGTTAATTGCAGTGTTGAGTTGGTTTTACCAATTCATATAGTTCTATGATCTAGAATATAACATAACATTTGTAAATTACAGGCTTAAGTCATTCAAGCAAGCTGTATATCACTCTGTAAGAAGTAAGATAGGACTAGAACATTTCAAGAGAACATAGAGAAAGTACTTAGATTTCTCTGAGTATAATTTTCAACACTACAGAGAGTGACAATAAAATGACTTGGCACCTCATTAACTTTATTATTTATCATTCTGCTTCTTACTCTTTCTCAATAAATTACTCTAACATTGTAAAATGAAAAATGCCTTTTGTGACTATATCCTTATTTAATATCTATGCTTCATCCATTTTCTTATGATTTTCTACCAAATAATACACATTCTCTACGTCTAAGCTGTTGTGCACGGTGTGTTTCTTAGATTACACTATAAACCCTTCGTGGCAGGGACCTTGTCTTTTTATATGCACTATAAAGCACCATGCATACCTGGGGGTTTTATGAATAATAATAAAAAGGAGGCGAAAGGAGCCTTCATCAGCAATGTTTTACTTTGCATGTGAATTTAGGGGTGGATTTCTGCCGTAGTCCTTATTTCTGAAGGAACAGCTGCTTGTATTACCATGTTTGAGTCTAACGAAAACATATAATATTAAATCTGAAAATTTACATTGTTGGTATAGGAAAACTAAATGAAGCAATACAATTTGCTTTCTCCTCTCTATTATGAAGATATTGTTAAGTCTGGCATGTGGTACATAAAATCAAACATTTTCTAACACAGCTGTGCATGGGGAAATGAAATATCACAGGTATAAGAAACCACCTGTTTGCCAGAACAGGACTTTCCAAACAGATAAACAGGAGGGTTTTATATGAATCTCTGCAGAGCATATTTTCTGTTACTAATGCTATAACCTCAGCATTTGTTCTTGGAACAGGTGTCCTACTTGCGAACAATGGTCTGAATTAGTTCATGACTGATTCACACTATTGGTTTCTCTACTCAGTATACAAGAAGACCTTGAAGAAAACTGTCACACTTTTGTAATGGAGTCAATCATAAAAGCCAAAGTTATAGCAAACCACAAATTCTTGTTCACTCCACGTGCTTTCTTTTCTCTTCTTTATATTGTTTGCAAAAGTCATGAAAAATCCCAGGGTTTTACATGATGAGAGGGTCTGAAATATGCCATAAATCATACTTAGTTACCAGAGAATTTCAAATGGCTGTAAGCACAAGTGCCAAGGGACCGCTTATACACTCACTGCTTGAGTCATAATGCAATGCTCCCAAGCTCACCAGGAGATCATTGCATCATAATCTCATTCTGACTGCGATTTGCCTAGTGTGAAGTTTCTCTGATGTCAGGGAGAGAGCAATAGCAACTGTTGTCTTAGGTTTCTCTTCTACCCTGCATTCAACCAGTGATTAGAGAAGCATATTCAGTAGTGCCCTGCAGTTCAGAATGTAATATTTCCCCAATAATTTCGCTGTATGAAATATCTCTGGTATCTATCACAAAGATATATTTAATTCTGTGTTTCTATAGTCAATAAAACATTAACATTTATATTGTGATCTTCATTAAGTGATAATTAAGTAACTAAATAGATCATATTTCAAGCACAAAACAAAATATATACCAAACGATCAGCCCCAATAATATTTCAGCCCAGAATAAAAAGTATATTTGGGAGATTTATTAAAAAATAAAATTATAACAAAACTATGATGAATACTTGTGTTATGTCAGTATACTTAAATTTCTCCCCCTCCCCCCTTTGTGTGTGTTTCTGTCTTCTCCATACAAATCTTTTAAAAATTTATTTTTAGCAACTATCATGTATATGCTTTATAGATATTCTTATATATAGCAATGGTAAACCAGCAAACAATTTTCCTCTTTTTTTAGTTATACAATGAAAGAAGATAAAGTGGCCTTGATTGAAATACTACATGATTCTCATCATTTTTTACTTAAAACAGGAGTCTGATTTTAAATTTCATTATCATTTAGAATTTGTAGCTGCACGCAAACCTTAGACATACCATTGGGCATGAAAAGCACTAGAAATAGTGCTTCACAACCTGTGTCCATGTAATGGAAAGAGAGAAATAACACACACAACTGCCTTTCATATTCAGTGGCTACTAGACATTGACATGTATGCATGGTCAGATGAATACACACACACACACACACAAATACACACACTAATTAAATAATTGAATAAAATAACTATTCCAACTTTTCTGTCCACTTTCCATTTCATACCATATTATGGAGGTATTATTTTCACGTCATTGAAATAGTTAAAACAACTTAGGGAAACCTAAATTTTCTGCTGTCATAACTCTAATTTTTATTTGGAAAGTCTATCAAAGTATTATGTGAGCTTCAAACAACAGTGATTTTACATTCTACTTAATTTTACTTTATAATTTTTATTACATCTTTGTTAATTAGCCACATTTAATGAAATAATGACTATTCAGTTATTGCCTTTGTAGTGTTCCTCCAAGATTTTTAGAAATATGGTTTTTTTTATCAAGATCTGAATGTTTCTTTTTTACTAACTTGATCTCAAGAATAAGTACTTAATGTGAGTCAACTCAGAAAGACGTAAATAGTAATGGCTAGTCAATTTATGTCATAGAAGACAAAGGAATGTGATTGTGTTTTTATAGTATATGTTCAGCACCATTAGAGCAAATATGACACCCAAATATTATATATTTGCTCAAAGATGTATGTGCATGTGAATTAAGAAAACCTAGATTTATACTTCTCTGATGACAAAAAGAGAGACCTCAGTCTTTGGAAATTGAAGTAAATGACAAAGAATTTTGTTCTATTTTTAGCCGCAATACTTCTCTCCACAAGATTAGAATTATTTAATATGATTAAATATATGATGTTTGTTTAACAGCTTAGAGTAAGTTTCATTACTCTTTGTGTGACTTAATATGTTTATTATGTTGCTAAACATCTATATTATATACTTGTTTAACAAATGGTTATGATTGTTTTCCTACTGTGAAAAATGGAAAGAAGATCTCAAGCCTTTCTTACTTTGTTGTCGATACCTATAAGAGGTAGGATGTCTGTTATTTCTTTTCTTCTTCAGTTCAGGAACATCTGCAGTTTTGAGTTGCTAGCAAATTCATACCCACTTTCTCTTCTGAGAAATGAATGTTATGATATTCTGCTAGTAATTTTGAGCAACAAAACAAAATAGAATGTTTACTAAAAGCCTTAGTAAATAAATTTGCTTATGTAAATAGGTACATTCATTATGCACACAACTTAAATATATTTCTAAGATATTTCAGAGAGAAATATCTTCTAACATTTATGTACCAGTATTTCCCACGTGAGTCACTTGCAAACTTACTACTGATAATAGATCCATAGTGAGGTATGTTTTCCACATAAAATATAAATGATATTCAAATGCATCATTTTAACTTATTACCCAAATCTTGTCTACTTCTCTGGATAATTTAAATTTTTATGATGATGAGTTAATTCTTACTATTCAAGATTTGTGGGTACCAAAATCTTTATTCTTCAAATCAGTCTTTTCCAAAACTTTATTGATTCAATAATTGTCAGGATTTTATGAGTACTGTTCCTTTGAGACTGGTACCTCTGAAATGCATTCTGAATGTTTAGTGTAATTCAAAAACTTCACTCCAGAAGTCACTTGTCATGAACTAGGAACACATGGTGATGATGAGTCTTGGTACATGTTCAGTGAAATAGGTTACCAAGACTCAACAGAAACCTTATAAGCCTATAGAACACCAGCCCTCAACTTGAGAAGAGACAAATCCAAATTCGTATTTTATTGATAATCAAGTTAAACCCTGTTTTGAAAGCTATATTTATACTTTTAAATCAATCTTCTCTTTCTTTGAAAACTGGTAGCGGAAATGCATCCGTTTAATGCACTTTGAAGATAAACATCTTAATCCTTATGGCTTTGTAAGTGTCTAAACTTGTATATTAAGATCATAGTATATAATGTGTAATGTTCTCTATACAATGACAGTGTATCTATATGCAGGAATTTGAAATGAGAATTTATCAAATAAAAGAAATGCAAAGTAAGGAGTACATTATCATACTCTGAAAAGTTATGCAGGTGAATACTTAGTTATAAGTATAAAAACAGTCTGAATAAATCCATGAAAAGCTCTTTTGGAGCAATTATTTCCTATAATGTGTAATCTGCCTGGGCTCTTCTGTTTATTTTAATTTTAATATGAAAGAAATGATTATCTCATTTTGTTTGAAATTGGTGCAAAGGTAAAGCCGCAAACCTTTTGAAAGAATCCCTTTGTTCCCAATCACGAGTGTTGTTGGAACAAAATTTTACCACCTGCCAAAGGCTTTAAAACCTAAATCAAAAGGTTCACTGCTTCAAAACACTTATACTAAAGGTGGGCTTCAGGATGAAAATCTAATGACTCGATCACTCTCGTTCCACATTGATTATTGTGCAGAATTGATGGATTTATGTTGCTTTTCACCAGTCTGTAATTCACAAATGAAAATACAGGAGTCGTCAGTCGTCCCATAATTTCTCTATATTAACTGAAATACTAGAATTGGGTTTCAGCAGCCATAGATGCTCACTATTATTATTTAAACTTCTCAAAAAGAGAAAAAAAGGCCTAAGTATTTCTAATACTAGTTAAAACAATTCAAGGATGCCATGCTTCATTAACTGTTTGCATACAAGACAAAAGTGCTTTCTGATGAAGTGGAAAACCAACTTGGGACCAATTTTCCACAACATAAATTCAACACTCATTCTACCTCTTGATACCTTTGTATTCAGACTACCAAGAAGGCTTTTCGCATCTGTCACACCAGTCATTATTTTAATACTCACATTAGATTCTCCAATCCTTGATATATTTTCATTTCAGTTCCTGAATATAATTTACTAATATTTCCAATATGAAACCAATATAGAAAGAAAAGTTCTTATGTAAGATGAATGACAAAAATAGTAAAACAGAATAGGTAAAACAGAATCTTGGTGACATTAGATTTTTATCTCTGATTTCTTTGTGTATATGCTAACCTCTTGTGAAAATTGTCCTATGATAGCAAAGTAAGTGTTATAGTTTAACTATTTGAGCTTTTGAATCAGTGAATTAAATACTATTGAAGATATGACCCACAGATTCCCTCAATATGTATGCATGCTCAACTTTGGACTTTCTTTCCTTGTATGTTTCATGTAAATCAAAAGTTTTATTAATTAAGATCTTTAAGGATTCCACTATTTAAGAAATATTTTTAACATAGTGGTTTGGCTTTTATCGAGTTACTGCTGGTTTTATAATTCAATTCATTTTGCATAAATATCACTTCATGCCCATATACATTTCACAACATTTTCTCATGCTGGAGGAAGGACACAAATGAAACCATGGGAATTTTTTTTTTAATTCCCTACTTGCTAGTTTAAGGTACTGGAATGCCAAATTGATAATTTAAAAAATTCTTTTCCTTTTAGCTTTTAGGAGGATTTGATGGTTGAGATAAGGTGGAGTTTTTTGTTTGTCTGTTTTTTGCTGTTTGTTTTATGAATGCAGACCTAGTGAGGAAACAGCTTCTTTGCCATGTATGACTTGTGAGTGTGAGTTGGTTCTGACCATCTACTATCACTTGAAACAACTTCAGCTTAGTTATTTAGCTACTAAGAAATAAGTTAATAAGAGGATTCTTAACTCATTTCTTTTCTTTTTGTGGTTTCAATGCTATCAATTTGTTTTGTTTTAATTTATGAATGGTCCCTGGCTACTGGAAATAGTCAGGTCAGAAATCTTTACTCTTGTTCAAGAGTGTTCAGTAGTTAGTCCACATGAGATAGGTCCATTCTCAAGAGTACATTTCTGTTGGTTGAGATGCAGCAGTATCCGTCCGAACTTGTTCTGACTGTGAAACCGGTTGTTCATTGAGGAGTTGTGAAGAATTTGTCTTGTTTCTTTTCATTGTTTTGTTAGCATGTAGTTTAATTTAGTAATAGCTTCACCTGTTGATTCTTGATCTAATAAATATTTTTGTGGTATGTACTTGAAATTTAAGTTTATTAAAAATACAACTTGACAAAGCAGCAAAAAAATCTAGATAACTTCAGTAATCACTGAAGATTTCAAATTAAAGAGTGAAATTTAAGTTTTCATTTTTTATTTATTAAACACAGCAACATATTTCATCAGTAGTAAAATTAAACAATCATTCATCTGTACAAATTATGTTGATGCATCCCACCAGCCCCCTTCAATTCACTACATTAATGTAATCTAGAAAAGACTAACTTTATATATCCTCTCAGAGAGTCTTGAGATGTTTTTAAGGTTATTCTCCTACTATCTTTTGAAAATATGAATAAGCCTTGTTTTTGTCATTATAACACATAGGTAATAACTTTTGACAGACATATTTTGTGTCTATTGGTTTTTGTCTTAGATACAAATCTTACTTTAAAGCATAGATTTTGAAATAAGATGGTGTTTCTAACATAAAAATATTATTTCTTGATAGATAATTCTTACAAAATATTACTAGTTAGAATATCAATTTAAAATTAGGTAACCTGTATGTTATTTTTTTATTTTTATTTTTGAGATCATAATGTAAATTCAACATTACTTGCTTCCCTTTCCTCCTTCTGAACCCTCCAATATGCCACTACACACTCTCATTCGAATATATCACTTCTTTCATTAAATTTTATACGTGTTTTGTCCAAATCAGACACTTACTCTGTCTAAGATTTTCATGAATTAATAAGATGGAATTCCTGAACTCAGGTTGTCATTATTCTTAGTGTTCCTTATTTTCCTAAAACAAATACTGAGGTGATGCCCAGCTCAGCCAGTCAATGCACGCATTTAGCACGCCCCAGGAGGGAAGCTGTGTGTTGAACCCAGTAGATTTTAGAGCTCAGAAAGGCTTTACACCCTGTGGAGTAGGCACACTTCTTTCACTGCGAAGTATGTCATTAAAATATAGCCCTCTTACAGTGATTTCTAACTAGTTTAGTTTGAATTGTTTTTAGTCACTACACAGCATGAGGAACATTTTGGCATTTTCTTGGACTATTTACCATTTATATACATGCCTCAATGAGGAAAATCAGCTATTTTAGGGCATTCATATTGATTTTAATTCAACATGTCAAAAACATTTTCAGTTTTAGCAACAAAAAAGATAAAAAACCTCAAAAAAGGGTTTGTGGATAGTAATACTCTATGTACCTATATATTTATAAAAGAGAATAAAAATTGAATTACTGATGAAAATCTATAAAAAGAACACTGATAATTTTTTATCAACTGAGTATTCAAATAAACAGATAAGAGTCACTGTGAAATGAAAGAAAACTTAGGATGAAACAAAGTATAACTTATTAATTAAGAGGTATTCAAATCATCTTTTCCTTTATAATCATATTCTCAATGAAAACATTGTTTATTTTATTATTAACTCAAAGCATATGATCTTCATTTCTGCCTCCCTCAATTTCTCTCCCATGGGAGGGAGTGATGTAGACTCACACATTTATTATATTAATTAGAAATCACTACCTAATATAATTATTCTGGCAAGCACATGGTGAGTCCTGAAAATGTTATTGACAGAATTTCTCCGTTTAACTCTTGTGTTAAAAAGACTTGCATGTCTAAAACTGTCTTGATTGGATATTGTTTTTGATGACTCTGCGTGGTGTTTTACTCCATGCACATTAAGCATGAGGACTTTTAGCACGTCTGAAGTAACATCTGCTCCGTCTTTTTGTTGCAGGGTTCATGGTATAATTAGCTCTATATTTCAGCAAATACAGTTTTGCTCCCATGGCAGACAAAGCAGCATGAAGAAAACATAAATAATTGCAGATTAGAGAAACAGAAGGCAAAGTGGGTGTAGATGGCTTTGATAAAAAGGGTTAAAGAGAATAGAAGGTCAACGTATTATTAAAAAAAAGGGAGGTAGTTAAAATTAGATATGGTCTTTGTAATTAAAGAAAACACACTCTGATTTTTTCCCCCTTAAACAATGTTTCATGTTTGGTCAAATAATTTAGTCATGTAGTTCTTTTGTGTCTATTTAGAAAACACTTTAAGCACTGTACATATTTGTATACACACAGGAAACCTAAATATTAGAGGATATACTGAAAAAATACAGGAGATTTTATACTATTTCTCTGAATATAAAGTATAATCTCTGTGCTTGTGCCACGTATGCAGAATTAGGTTGTTTTAGCATAGATAGGAAGATATTCTTTTATTAAGAGATTTATTTGCCTTCATCAAGATATTTACATGACTAAATGCTGTTCCCTTCATATCGAGTTTATCACAATTTGGTACAAGTTTACAGCATGAAATATCTAGTTTATTTGTTCATTTTTAACATCTCACAAATGACCAAAAACACTGGATGTATACAAATATTCAGAGTCCAATACTAGCATAGCATATTTGTAAAACTCATTTGCAGTATATATAGTATTTTATAAAATGCCATATGACCAATGATTACATTACCTACACATTCAAATTAATAAAATTTCCCCCATCATTTGCTTCCAGATTACAAACTACAAAACCCAGTAAATGATGACTTAGTTCTATGAGTGCCTAACAGTGCAGAACTCTAGGTTGAGTTCCCAGCCTGTTCCCCACTCAAGAGTACATACTGGGAAATAACACTGGGCCTCTCTGACTTGGGACTTCCTGTCTGTCAGATTCACTCAACCCTCAGAAATGGCTGTGACAAAATGATAATATGTTGGTTTGATTTCCTTTAGGACAAAGATAGGTGATGATTTGCCTTTAGAGATTTGTTCTCGCTACACGAACACAGCGACAAGACAGAAGCATTCAATGGCATTATACACATGAAGTCTAGAACTCACATGACTAGCAGGAGCACAAGACAAATTAAATTATAAATCAAGACACAAGTGGGAATAAATTAGTGTGCAACTTGCGGGGGACAGTTTAAATGATAATATAAGCAAATGTAAGTTAAAAACAACTTTAGCAATATTTATATTTCTTTTTACTTATTCTTTGAATATTCCACACATGTATAAAAAGAATATTCTGGCATCTGCCCATCCCCATGCCTCCTTCTTACCTCTCCTCTTCCCTCCCAGCATTTCTTCCTTTCAACCTCATGTTCTTTTGTTTAACCAATGGAATCAAATTTGTGCTGTCATACATTTGGCCCTATACATATGTGTAGGGCCATCTACTGAGTCACGGACCATCTACCTCTGACCACCCCTCAAAGAAAATGACTCTCATTTCTTCAGCAAACCCCACCTTCCAAAAGCTTCTCAGCTAGAGATGAGGTCACATATGCTTCGACCACCTCCATGTTGCAACTTTTACCTGTGGTGATCTTGTCCGGTTATTGCGCTATTAACCATAGCTGCTGCCAACTTGTGTGAGAAGCAGCCATATCACATATTTAAGACACTGTTTTATAGCCTTCCTCTCCATCATCTGGCTCATACATTCTTTCTTTTCTCTCTTCCATAAGGTGTCCTGAGATTCAGGGTGGGTATGGGGCATGAATATAATTGTCCTGTATTGATGAATGCTCATGTTCTCTCATGTTGGCATAAGTTATGAGCCTCTGTATTATTCACTACCCATTGCCCACAGAAATGCCTCTGATCAGGGGTGAGACCAGCACACATCTATGGATAGATATACACATATTTAGGAGGCAGATGGAAAGCATGAACAGTTAGAGTTCCTCCTTCTGTGAATTTCAAGTAATTGGTCAAGATATTGGTACATATGAATTTGTGGACCCTGATTCTTGATGCTAATGATCAGGAATTAATGTCATGAACAGGAATTATGTTCTACTTTCACATTCCAGGTATTTTTTGAGTATATTTCTATAAACATTCTCATTATATATCAGTTCTCTAAGTTTTCCTGTGTATGTGAATGAAGAAAATCTATTTCTGTATGGCTGTAAGTAATATGTTTAACATTAACATAATGGGTATGGAATCAATGAGACTGTTATTGACTGTTCCCTTGGCAATATTGTTACTGATTCAAACAAAATTTACTGAAAGTTAGAAGGTGTGTCATTCATGACAATTGGAGTCAATTTCATTTTGTGAATACATAATTATATACTACGAGAGAAATTTGTCTTATTTACTTTTGTCTTGCTCTGTAATTCCAATACAAGATCTGTTAACAACTTTGGTTGTCTTTTAAAATTCTGAAGATTGTTCATGAATAGATGATATGCAAAACCTATCTTTTGGGATTAAATTGGTTCTTCAGAGCTTCATACAGGTGTGTAGTACAGTCTGTTCACCCTTATCACCTACTCTCTGTTATCTCTTCTACCCCTCTCTCTCTAGATGTCATTTGTCATTGCTTTGCTCAGAAGAGGAGGTTGTGTCAACTTTCTAATCTTAAAGGCTCAAAATTCATTGAGCAGAGTTTCTCCTGTTGTATAAATTGTAGATCTGCATCATCCTCAAATTTCAGTGCATTTCTATTTATTTTATTTAGCTTGCTTTAATATATAGGTGAGAAAGCCCTAGAAATTTTTGTAGTGTGGAATGACATTGTCTTCAATGTGTGAATACAGTAATTCTGTCATCATAATACAACACAGTTTACAAATGAAGCATTGGCTCTTTTTACTTAGATTATCAGCATGAGGTCTAAAAGTATAATAATTTTATTAGGCCTAGGTTTATTTTGATCTTTAGATTTTTTTTAACAATAGAATTTTGTGTCTTAAAGAAGTCATCTGCAAACAAAATAGGTAGCAGAATTTAGCGGAAGCTGACCTGACTTTGAGAATGATATGTGTGAAGGACTAGATGTAAATGTGCACTGAGATTATTTTTATTTTACGACTAGAAAACAGTGACAAACATCTACTACTTGTTAATATCCTTATTCTCACTACTTCTGATAAAAATCTCAGCTGATTTCAACATTGAACGATTAAAATGGGTTTTCTATTTTCCATATGAGATAACAGATAGCTTAAGTTGGACTAAAGCTGAGAATATTAATACAATGTGTCAAATGCACAGTGGTTTAAACACTTTGGAACACTGGCAACTTAATCATGACACAATTTGACATGATAGAGGGAGAAAATTGGTTATGGAAACATTTTGTAACTATTTTTTATTTCTTAAACACAGAAATTAGTGTGCAATAGAAGAGATAATATAAATGTATTTTCATCATTCTTAATGTATCAAAATAGTAATTTTATTAGCCAGTTTTAGATTATACCCACATGATTTTAATATTTTCTAAGAAGGAGCTGTTCAACTAACAAGTGTGAATTTGTTCTACTTAACAGTGTAAGAAAGACCAAAATAATGGCCATTTCTTACCTAAAAGTAAATAAACGTACCAAGTGATCAAATAAATTCTTCAAAGTTAACAATGGAACATTGAGACTAGAGACTTAACCACAGGTTCACTGATGAAATCTGACTATTGAGATAATTATCAGTGTGGGAGAGGAAGGATTTTGGTAGAGAGATTTTGTCTCAATGTTTATTTTTATTGTACAGGGAAATTAGACACATTTAATTCTTAGATTTAAGTGGAGCATTTTTGGATATGAACACATTCCATTCCATTCCCCTTGTTTCTGCAACTCTACATCCTTACATTTAACTAATTAAAAATATAAAATACTTTTTATGGATTTGGTGTCTCCTGTCTGTGATAACAGAACTCGGTAGGCAGAGTTGAACGAATCTCTGTGAGTTCAAGACCAGTATGTTATAAAAAGCATGTTCTAGGACATCTACTACAACAGAGAGAAATTCTGTCTCAAAAAATAAAACAAAAATAAAATAAATTCTGCATGTATGTGCAGTATGTGTGTGCCTATATCCCTGGAAGCCAATGAATGATAGTATTACCTGGAACTGGAAATGCAGATGGTTGAGGTCCACTATGTGGACTCTGGGAACTGACCCTGAATCCTTTAAAAGAGCAGCAAGTACTGTAAATTGCTGAGGCATCACTCAACTTTTTTAAAACATATTTTAAATTTGAGTCCTCACCAAAAATGTTCACATATTTTCTTATCATATTTCTCTAAATAATAAAATATAACTACTATTTTTGCACAGCGTATATATCATTAGTTATTAGATGTGATCACTTCTAATTAATGATTAGTAGATTAGTGAGCAGGGTATCTTTTATACCGTGCACATTATCATTTATTGAGTTCAGTGTTCAGGAAGGTTTCTGTAACCAAGTCTCCACTGATGCTGGAGGTCTACACTAAATTTAAATGTGGTTGGAACTGTTGTCCTAAGTCATTTTAGACCACATGAAGCTTCTTTTAGTCTTCTTGGAGTACTTATCGTTGATAAATGTTATAGTTTTATGATTAGTTACCCATAAATTTTTACTAAGTTTTTTTGTCCTATGGAAAACTTGAACTTGTCTCCTGCCAGAAATGTGATTTATTCTTTATTAATTATCATTTTCAATGTTACTTTTCCATGGTCATTTTTTTCACATGCATGAATACCTATCTATAAGTAACAGTTCATAGCCTTAAAATAACAATGCAATTGTAACTCCAGTACAGCAGAACAACAAATTGTAAGTATGTGAATGCTATGTTTTATTGTATTGTTGAATTGAGTTTCATAAACTGATAATATAATTTTAAGCTTTTTTGTGGTTCTTCTTAAAAGCCACATATATTTCTAGTAAACTTACTGTAAAACACTTTAAACCATTTAGTAAACACTGCATATGGTTTACATATTCCCACTTTGCTCTTTAAGCCCTTAGACTACATAAGTACCTTGCCATACTTTCTTCTTTAGTGGGTGCTAACTACCCTGAGGGAAGGACCATGTTATCTCCGTATACCAGTATTCGAGGCAGTAATTCAATGAGCACCCTATAAATTTATTTAAAAAGGAAATTCTCAGAAAAACAGAAAAGTAGGCAATTCTTTTATGCCCAAGATATTTCTTTCCATTGAAAATGTGCACAAAATTATAAGTGCCTTATCTATAATTTTAGACCATCCAGTTGATTAATCAAAATAAGACAAAAAGAAAAAAAACATTTATTCATTTCTAATCATTCTGCTTGTAAATTATACCACTGAAAATGGTACCTTCACTAGAAGTTGAGTTTGGTACATGTTAATATTTAAATTCTGAAGATTTTTAATTTTTCATAGCTAAGTTGCTAGACCTCTATTGTGCTTCTGTCAGTTATCAGTAAATCTTTGTTTCTAATCATTTGCTCTTTTGGTCTAAAGAGTGGGGTTCTCAATATTCATATCTTGAAATTCTAATGCCAATGTGGTAGAAGTTGGAAGTAGGGACTTTGACAGGTAATTAGGTTATGAAATTAGGGCGATATAATAGGAAATCAGTATCGTATGAAAGTTACCCAATTTATGGTAGTTTCTTATAGTAACTCAGGTCTACAAGACATGTGTTACTGCTAAACTATGGAGTCATCTTGGTACTCAAGGACCATATGTCCACACGTTTAAATGGTTTTACCCTGTATCATTTCTTTCTGAAATTTTGAGGGATTTCTATTCTGTTTCTCTGCTTCTTTTCATCTTTACCATACCCATAGTAGTTCAGTCAGCACACATATACCTAATCCAAATTTTACATTTCATTTAGAAGAGAACAGCAAAAATCCTCCATAATCCCAATTTGCAGTCCTCATTTCTCCTTCATTCTACCTGTGTCCTCCACCATGTTTCTTCTTTCTTAATTCCTACTATGCTAGCCTGTTTTTCAGTTCTCAGATGTATCACACGTGTACTTTTAGGTATCTAGCATTTACCTTCTTTTTAGAAATTTTCTTGTGAATATGATACTTTATTTTGTTTTTCATCTCCAAATGCTCTATTCTTATGAAGACTGATAAAAACAAATCTATATTTTTTCAATATGTATTTCTTCCCTCCTTTATAATAGCTATATTTTTTCCATAGTGATGAAGTACAAATCTGGCAAACCACAACTTTCCTTATAGATTAGATACCATATATACATACATACCATATATAATACCATTCAAAGGACCATGTGTAAATCTAAGTATGGAAGTCACATGATGCTCAGATCCTTCTGTTTTTATCTTTTGTAGTTTTTTTGTACTTTGTTCAATTTTAATCTCAATTTCTGAAGCAGTACCTAAAACTGTCTTTGTTGAAATAATAAACTTCATATCCACATACACATGGACGCACACACACGTCACAAAGTAAACTAAAAACGATATTGTCAAGTATATTTAAATAAGCAGAAAAGCATGCCTTTGTTCTTCAATGAATAAGTTAGTGGTAGCTCAGAAAGTAAAGAATTTGCCTTGCAGGAATGATGACCCATATTATACGGCAACAATGATGCGGACATAGGAGCATGTGCTTCTAATACAGTGTTACCAAGACAAAAACACAAAACAGGTAGATCTCTGAGGCTCCTTGTCCAGCCAGCCTAGATGAATCAACCAGTTCAAGGCCAATGGGAGACCCATTCTCTTAAAAAGAGGATGGTCTCACCTGTGGTATGGCAGCTGAAAGTGTCCTTGGCCTCCGTAAATGCACGCATGCTCCTGTATATGCACATTTCTAGGAACTACACAACACATTAATGTTTCTTTAGAGATGTAAAAGGCAAAAAATAAATCCCTTTAATTTCTATATACTGAGGTTCGAAAATGAACGAGTTAAACCATTTGTTCTCTAAATGTGACACACGCTGGGAGCCACACATCACTTCAACTCATGTTTACACATTATGCCACTATAACTGCTTAAAGTGTAGAGATTTTTAATTGAATTTTATGGCTGGTCTACGTTGTTGATTGTAATTTTTATGTTATAGCTTATGAGCTTAGTCATAGAGGATACAGAGAAATTTCCATTGATGTAATAAAATATCTATAAAATCAGAATGGTGCTTCTTCAGTAGTAAGTGATCTTATGTATCACTAAATCTCTGAGCATGCAATTAGAAAGGAATGCACTTTTAAAATGAATATTTAGTGATTTCAGTATCTTCCTTTGTAACAGTAAGCATAAGTGATGAAGTACTAGACCTGTTAAATTTCATGTATTTAACACATTATTTTGACCTGAAAACCTACAATAATTACTGCATTTAAGGAGACTTTCAGGATTTCCTAAGAATTCCATTTTATAATAGATATTCATAATCAGGGATATAATTTAGTAACACTATTCTAAAATATATTTAATGTTGGAGAGTTTTTCATTTCATATTTTAAAATGTTTTTAAAATAGATTTTATATTCTCTTGTATGATGTTGCCTTTTACTCACTTTTAAATAGGCAATGAGATTTATATGAAATTATACCCTATTCTTTTACTGATAAAGTCAATAGTTTAAATAGTGGAGAATTTATTTTTCTTAGGAATATTCAGAAATTAAGTTGCAAAAATTGTATTTGTTTTTCACAACCAATTTGAACTCAATACTGATGCCTTCATTATTCATGCACAATCACAATTTTGCATGAACTGTTTATCATGAAATTTGATCATGATAAATTGTAGTGTTCCATTATTACTAACCTTTAAAAGGATTTTTTAAGTTAAGAATTGATACTTGGTGTCTCAAAGCATAATTCTCTTGTTATTTTCATTTTCTCTTAAATATTCCCAATTAATATCATTTTCATACATTTTAATATATCATATCAATCTGACATTTTGAAGCTCAAAAATTCATATTTTATGCTAGCTTTAAATGCACCTAGGACACAAGAATTCAAATCTTGCTAGAAATAAAAATGCAACGGGGAATATTATTGATTACCTTGAATGTGTGACACCATTTAAACTTGGCCAAGTCATTTGGAAATGGTTTAAGTTCTCTTCTTTCAGTCATTGATAAGGTCCTGATCTTAGGCTTCAGATGGTCATTCAGTTTTAGATACTAGACATGATGGATTTTCCAGAAGCCACACAATTAGAAAAAAATAATTTTAGGATATATGATTATTGCTGAATTATAAAAGGTACCAAAATCTTATTTACATATTCATGGTGTCTTCAAATGAAAGGCATTCCCTTCCTTCTCTATTTCTTTCCACTAGAAATCTCAAAGCCCTTTCTACTCCTGTTTCACTTCTGCTTTTTATCCATCAATGTTATAAACTCAGAATTTTTCCCTGTTATTCTATGGTGATGTGCTTTTTAGAATTACTTTTATTAATGTTTTTAAAATTGATTTCTGTTGAGCTCTACATTTTTCTCTGCTCCCTTCCCTTTCTCTCTCCTACCCTTCAACCCTCCCCTAAGGTCGCCATGCTCCCAATTTTCTCAGGAGATCTTGTATTTTTCTACTTCCATGTAGATTAGATCCATGTATGTCTCTCTTAGTGTCCTCACTGTTTTTAAAAATCTGAATTCTTAGAGAGTTTACTTGAGATTGAGTGAGTTATAAAATTGTAAAGTTTTATATAAATGTTAATTATAGGGAAATTCTTTAATTTTTATTGCTGATTCAATGAATAGCTCCTTTAGACCATACTGAGTTAAAACAACACAGTACAGTATGTGGAGAATACTTTCTTTTTCCATGTTAAAAATTCAGATTGTTATAGTACATTTTTAGCATTTAAGCATTGCCAATTTCAAATTCTATTTCTGTTTTCTTTTAATGCTTATGCTTCATTGTTTATTATTCATTACAAATAATCATAATTGATTTTTGATAACCTTATAAAGTCAAAATTTACACAGTAAATCTTCTTTTATTTAGCTGCCTCTTTCCCCTCTTCCTCTGGTCAGTTACATGATGATAGGAAGTTTATCTGTTCTCACCATCTTTCTGCATGATAAATTGCTGTCTCAGACAGAAAGCCTTTAAAATGTAGGCCTTACCATCTCTGTCGCATCTCAATAATTTTAACCATAATCTTACTTCCACTTCATAATAATTGCTTATTTATAAGTTCTTAAAACCAAAACCAAGGTGTTTAATATTTCTTATACATAATCACAATAACATTTTATACTTCAAAATGTGGCACCTTTCAGATGTTTGGAGCACACAGAAAAGCTTTATCTTAAGACTACAAAGAAAAAATTTAAATTCCCACCTATTCGTTTACTTAATGTTGGTGCTTCTCAATCAACTATCAAAGTAAAACTCACACACACACACACACACACACACACACACACACACACACACACAACATAGAGACATTCACGTAATGAACTTTGAATGAAGCACACGAAAGTAGAAATTCTGGTCTTCCTTTTATTATCAGAGGTAACTATTTTTGCAATATTCAGCTTACTAAATTAATATGTGAAGTGAATGATTTCAAAGGCGCCATCATTCTTCAACTGGGTCAGCTACCAAGGCAGAGCCAGTGGTTGGTAACACAATCTGTTGAAGAAAGAGATCTCAGATCATTTTCAAGGGTTCCAGAGGACCCAAACTCTTTAGTGATAATACTAAGATATCTCTTGTTTTTAAAACTATTATCCTTTCATGAGCAATGGCGAAGGTTTTCAGAGGCTATGAGACACTGCATTTCAGCAGATGAACATAAAGCCTGGATGACAATCCAAGCCATTTCTTTCTAACTTACCTCTGAGGAGTTTGCAAAACTTTCAACAGAGTACTTCCTTCATCATGCTTATTTTCTACATATTGTGTTATACTATTCGATATTTAATTTGCATCTAAATGTTTCTATTCTCATTTTTTAAATTTTAAGTTAAGTAGGTATTGCTACAACACGTGTTTGATAATAAGTCTCAAAATCAAATTGTTGGAATGTTGCTGCTGTATACAATTATATATTGTAAACGAGCATCTTGGTTTCAGATTCTGTATTTGAATTCCTTGCCTATTTTCAATAGTGCTTACGGAAGGGCTTTCTTTCCAAGGCTTGTAGTCAGGGATGACAGGGAGGAAAGGAATAAAATAGTTTTACATGGGTGACATCAACATGACAGTGTCGGAAGAGTATGCTATGAGAGGAACTAAAAGCTATTTTCAAAATCTATACTGATATTAAAATTACTATCTGATAACATTTAATTTCCACTTCATACTCCTGAGTTCTTTAATTATGTGTTTTCATAGTCAACTTTTTTTATACATAGTAGTCAACAAATTTAATAGGTAGGAATGAACTTGTTAACTCAAGGCATTCTAGTTTGTTCTGAATCCCAAAGTGAAAATGGAGAAAGCAAAACAAAACAAAGAAAACCACCAAACACCAAAGCACTCAACAACCTTCATTAAAACTCTAACCTAAGTGACAGCATTGTCAGTGTTACAATAAGAGAGGCCAAAGCCCTATTGCCTGTTCTGGCTTTTTGGAACCCATTCTTGCTGGAAGTAGGAACATCTTGCTCAAACTAGATATAGAGGGGAGGGAAGGCCTTGGTCCTGCCTCAAAGCAAAGTGCTGGACTTTGTAGACTCTCCAGGGGGAAGTCTTAACCCTCTCTTAGGAGTTGATAAGGGTATCATGGGGAGTGGGAGGCAGGAAGTGGAGGAAGCAGGAAGAGGGGAGGGAGTGGAAATTGATTTCCCATGTAAATTGAGAAAGGATAGTCTTTTTAAAAAGTAAATTAAAATTAAAAAAAGAGAGAAGCCAAAGCTTTTATTCATTAATTCTTCCTTCCTTCCTTCCTTTTTTCCTTCCTTCCTTTCTATGTTCTTTCTTGCTTTCTTTATTTCGAAACAGCATTTCAGTGTTACTTTTAAGACTGTCCTGGAACTAGCTCTGAAGACTGGGCTGGCCTCTAACTCACAGAGATCTGCCTGCCTCTGCCTCCCAAGTGTTACTATTAAAGGTGTGCACCACCACTGCCCAGCTCAAAGCTTTTATTCTTAGAAGTCATTAATTTAGCTCAATATCGTATGATAATACATGTATTATACAAAATCATATTATATCAATCAAAACTTTACCATCTTTCTATACATATTAGGCTGTATGCAATTTCGTGATTATAAATTCTCTAAACATTTACAATCACATTGTCATGATTTTTTTTTGTGTGTTTCTTATCAATAGCTTTCATTTGGTCCTTTTCTTGCAGTTATGATAAAGAGACTTTACATTTGGTGATACTAAATATTGTGTGTGTGTGTGTGTGTGTGTGTGTGTGTAAAGGTTCCAGTTCTCTTTTTGATTGTGACATAACAGTGAAGTATGTGTTTATGAACGCAAAACCCTTTTTGTGTTTAATCAAAAGTGAGGTTATTATGTTTGCTTCTTTATCTTAATTTTCTCCACTTTAGATTTACATTGAGGATATTTCTAATATTTACCTGTGGCATAGGCACATCTTTTAGCAAATTGTAGAGGCTTAGCAGTCACTGCATTACAGCCCTGTGGGTCTATTTGAAAATGTACAGATTAAGAGAGTTGCTCTCCAATATGGATTTATAAAATGATTCGTGTTTATAATTATAACTTTAGCATAAATAATAGAACTTCCTATTTGTAGACAGAAAAGAGAAACCAGTGATGATGAAGATAATAATGAGGACAAAAAGAAATATATTAAATTCTTAAATAGACATACTTTGTTATTTTTGTAGCATTTGATGACTTACGTCAGCGAGGCTCTTACGTGAATTTTATATCAGTATGGTGAAATGTTAAGATTTGGATTAGCATCCTGTTCATTTCAGATTATCTGAAGTGACTAAAAAAATTAAATATTAAAGAATTTAGAACCAAATTCCCAAACCAGATTAAAGAACTCTGTAAAAATGTTCACACTTTTGGAGTGACTGACTTCCTTCCTGGAGCCAACTCATGATTTACAGTGTAGAAAATGAGTCTGTAATTTGACTTAATGAAAATGATCTGGCTGTTTATTTTTTATGTTTGTCAAAATATGATTTAGTTTTAAAATACAGGCTACCAGAAGCAGAAAAGAAATAATCTGGAATAGTATTTAAAGCTACAATAGAATAATTGCCAATATTTTCCAATTAATATTTCTTCTTTCCTTGCACATTTTTAAAGATACTTAAAGCATGCTCCAAAATTAGACTTGACAATTGCAAACGCCAACCAACCACCTCAGTAATAAAATCAATACTTACATTTCCCTGGAGGCCATTGTTTACTGTTTGGTGCACCATTTCCTTAATGGAATGGCAGTTATGTCTGCAGAAGCCTTGTAGCTACTATTTTTATGTTTTAACTAAAAGCAGCTTTCTTGAAGAAGTATAGTAGAGAAATTTCTTGAGTTACTATTCAAGATTGCCAGAGCCATTTAGTATTTAATATTAGTGCAAGGAATATAGACATTTTACACACATGTGCACCCCTCCACACACAAAACCACTCTCTCTGTAGCATCTTAAAGTAGTGATGTTTTGCTAATAATGTTGATATATTTTTATGTCTTAATTGTAATGAACATGATATTTAAACATTTCACCATACTAAAATAACTGACTGAGTTTAAATGAATTTTCTTTTTTTACATTGTTTTGTTTTATTTTTTCCATTCAAAAACATAATTAAAGAAATAAAATTTTTACCTTTCTTCCCCTTCTTTTCTAATTACTGGGAGTATCTTACTTTGGTGTTGCTTTTTGGTGCTGTATTCTAGAAGGAATAGTAGAAAGAAGGATGTAAAATCATATATTTCCACAGAGTAAAAATATTGTAAGATACAGTTAACACGTTATCATTATTTGGGGATTTTTTTTGTAAATTTTTTTGGGAGGGTTCGAGACAGGGTTTCTCTGTGTTGCTTTGGACCTTGTTCTGGAAACGGCTCTTGTTGACCAGGTTGGACAATAATCCTTTCCCTCAAACATTTAAAATTCTGGCTTATTACTTCCATGAATATACATCTGTGAAACTGAAATATGCACATCTATTGTCTACCTATTTCCCTTTCCTTTATATTTACTGCATACAAAATAGGAGGAGAAGCACACACAGAGTCCCACCTTTAACCAAGAAGCTGTTTGCAATTTATATAAGCTAGGGAGGAAAAATTGGTCTCAATTACTTTTGTATTTTTGGCTTGTTTTATTTTGTTGATGCCTGTGGGGGGGTGCCTTTTCCAGTTTCGATTTTAATTTTTTTTTTAAAGAGAGTAAACATGAAGTTTAGTGCGTAGTGGGTGGGCATCTGAGAAGAGTGGGGAGAAGGGAAAAATATGAACAAAGTATATACAAAAACATTTCAAAAATTTACAAATGTAGAACACAAATGCCACTTCTATATTTGTTCTTTTAAGCAGATTTGCATTTTTGTTTCTTCAAGGAAGTTGAAAACAAAATAAATCAGCTCACTTTTGCATTTGCTTATAGCAGATAGTAGACTAGGCGTCATTCAAGGTTCAAGGGTACATCTACCTTTGCAGTAGTGTATGCATGGTCACACTTTATTAGCAATTGTACAAGCTAAAGGAGACAGTTATGTGAACAGAATTCATGGCTGCTTTAAGGAGACACATTTATAAGGAGGATATTGAAAAAAAGAAGTCCATTGATCAGCTTCCGCCTTTTAATACGATGATGTCAGCAGCTGATGTTAGTGTGATAAAGCTGCCATGCTTTCATCACAAAGGAAAACTCATATCCAAATCTGTAATAAGTGAAGGAGCAAATCTGTCCCGAGCAGATTCATAGGCTCCAAGGAACATCTTTGGAGCTCCTCTCAGACAGTAAATATTGAGAATAAGATCAGAATGAATGTGGTGTTGAATCGAAATTAATCGCTGAAGTTATTGCTTGTGGTGTCACACTATTCTCTATGCAGGCTTTTCACACGAGGCTTTGAAGAGCCCTACAGGACCAACTAAATGTAATTGATACAGAGTCGCTCTACACAACAGCTGTGGGAGCAAGGTGCTGCAGCTTGTTCTTTAATCTACCTTGCTTTCTGAGTGTTTATTATGTTTTTGAATTTATTCTTTTGTAGATCTGGGAGCTATCATTTTTATGGAAATTAATCTTTTCAGAAGATTTGTCTTCTCTTTTTCAAACACTAATACATTCATTCAAGGGTCCTATTATTCACATCCAGCTGGCTTTTATCTGGTGATATTTACTTCAAAAAGCCAAGTTAAATGGTATCATAGATTAATTCTCAGGGCACAGGAAGGCTTTTTTGGAGAAAAACATGGTTTGGTAATTATGTGAAATATCATAATAAAAATCACAGAAAATGTCAGAAATGTGTTGTATCATCTGTCATAATAGGAACTTCAAAAGTTGCTCCTTGAAATGTGGTACCTTGCTCCTGTCATAACGTTTTTTTTTTTTTTCAGTAACATTTTACATGTCGCAAAAGTTTGATTTGGAACTTAACGAACTAACATGAGTTTTAGCTCTTTGTTTTTCCTTACACAAAGCAATGAAATTTCAAAAGGGGCTTATCCACTGTTATCTCTTACATAAATCAAACTGGAAATAAGACACATTTTACAATTCAATTTAAGATCCCACTGCGACAATAAAGTTGCAAGCTGTGCATTTTGCACAGTAATATAGTAATGTCTAGTTTGCATTTTTGAAAAACCAAATTAATCATACTTTATTGAGTACATTGGAGCAAACCTAAAATTCATTTATTATTAAAATCTTCTGCCATAAATATATGCTATATTTTATACATAAAGGACAAACTCATTTATTCATTAAGATAATTTGGATAAAACATTTGGCATATACATTTTGTAGCTATAGAAGAAATGACATTTGCCAATCCAGAGCTTTGAAGTTTTAAAAATGTCTACATGTAGTCACCTGCTTGAAATTTTATTTTCACACTAAATTGTACTAAGAATTAACACTTCCTTATAAAAATAAAGGCTAACCTAAAACCTTGACAGTTTCAAAACAAAACTCACTACAATGGATTGTTTTTTTTAAACACACATTTCGTGAACATTAAAAATACTGTATCTTATAGTGTATGTAATCAACCTATGTGATCATGTAAAGGTTTGGATAAGAAAATTAAATATCTACCAGTGCATAATTAAGATAGATTTTGCTATATATATTTTAGGCTGAAAACAATAAAATTCAGTGTACAATTCTTATAGGTCTTATTGCTCTTGATTATAGGTAGACATGAAACTAAAATTATTTTCCAAACACTTAAAGACTAAGAGCTACAGGAAATTATAAATGGTCATTTTTTATGAGAAATCATTTTGGGAATTTCTAGCATAAGGATAGTGAACTGCAAAAGGGGGTAACAAATTCAAAAGTGGGCCAGAAGACTGTCATGTGTATTTTACCCATGTATATAGCTCGTGGTCAGTGTAGTAACTACTCTTTTGCTCTCAAATGATATGTTTAGCATTGTGAAAAATGAACATTATTTGAGATGTCACAAGACAGCAAACTGAATTCAATATAACTAACAGTGTTAAAATACATCTCCAAATTTTATGTCGCTACAAAAGATTGAAGTTTATCATATTTTATTTCATAGACTTTAGAGTTAAATCCTGAAGTTTGCAAGAGTGTGCTCAATTTATTATCTTCAAGTTTGTACTCTCAGGGAAGGTCTAAAAAGTCCACCCTGCTGAATCTGTAAAACACTTTAATGGGACTTCTTCTTTACAGACTTTAGACACTGTAAAGTATTGCCCTCTATTTAGAAAGAGTGTCTCTTTATAAGAAACTCCCAAATAAAATTCAGTTTGTTCCCTTATTATTTTAGAATAATGAAAACCCTACTCCACACAAGTAAGTAATTTACAAGTCAGTAGAACCTGGAAAAGAACAGAGTAACTCCTGCATCATCTAACAGAACCTAGTCATGTCTTACTCAGGAAACCAGTTTGTTTTTCAGCCATCCTCTTTGAAAGAAGTAGTGGGAAAGAACACATTTTCCCTCACCCCATTTTGTCAATTTTCCAGTACCATGAAATATGAGATTCAGAAGACATGCCCTGGTCATATCGCTGTCATTGTGGTGGATGACAGAACGTGTGATAGTTGGTCTTGACGATGAGCCCCTTTCTCGTCCGACTATCTGATCTATCACTTTAATCATCTCTGTCTTCTGCCTAAGATGATGACCAAACTCATCATCCTGACATCTGAGAGCTATCATCATCCAGCTCTGGCCTACCTCACTCTGACTTCTGATGTGTTCCTAATGTGTGCTTGGTCCTCTATTCACTGAGTTTCTCAGTTGTCACTCAGAACCACCATTTATGTGTCTTTGACACATTGCTCAGGCCAGGCAGTTCTATGAGCCAAATATATTCTGACTTGCAATAGAATAAATTTAGGAACAATGATCAGTCTAATATATTCCTACGGCCAGCCTTTCCCCTACAAACAAAGTTAACTAAATTTACCTTGAAAATGTGCCATTCATCCAGCTGTAACATAGTATTTAGTTATGCTGTCCAGTAACTAAAAGGTTCCCTCTTCAGAATATTATGGAGGCAAAAGAATTTCTGTGAGGATGCTTCATGTGGAGAGACAAACTCAACACCTTTGCAGGACTACCGAAATAGTGTTAGAGTTAGTACAGGTTATTCAGAGGACAGATTTGTTGAAAGCTACTGTTTATAGGAAACGAAAACATTCACTTCCATTACACACTGTGAAGACATTGTGCTCACGACTTTCATCGTCTTCTTGTGGGCAGGCAGGCAAGGAGATTCTCAAGGTCAAAAGGACCAATACAATTTTAGAGACTGGCCACAGGAAAACACTTAAGAAGATTGCAAGTTAAATGGATAATTCTCAACTTGAGAATAAGTCTCTCATTTTCATCTCAAGAATAAATAGTTTCAATGTGCTTTTGTAGAAACGAAATTCTACAGTTGAAATCTACAAAACTCTTCAATTGAGTGAAAGAGTATAAAAAAAAGAGTTCAAAAAAGTTTTAATGAGGAGTAATTTTTTGACAGTATCAATACCCGTTGTTAAGTATAAAGTAAGATTGAAATAGCCATATTTTATTGTAAAATTAACTGGTTATACTAATCATAATATGAAGAATGAATGAGGCAAAGAAGGATCTATTAAATTGCCTAAGATCAAACACCAATACCGTCAGTGTCAAAGAAGGATCTATTAACCTGCCTAAGATCACATACCAATACCATCAGCGTCAGAGAAGGATCTATGAATCTGCCTGAGATCACACACCAATACCATCAGAGTCAAAATACTGCACACAGATTTAGGGTCCATTACAATAAACAATAAAAGAATCTCCACAAAAATAACAATTGGCTAAATCAGCCATGTTTTCTCATCCTCAACAGTTTTTCACAGAAATAGCCAAAAGAAAAATTCCACAGTGGACGTGGTGGTACAGACCTGGATATCATAGTACTTGGAAGGCTAAGACAATACAGTCAAAGTTTGAGGACAACCTGGGTTTCAGCTCCAACCTTGGCTAGACAGCAAAAGTAAATTTAAAAAGTATTAAATCTGAGGAGTTAAATAAACATGTTTTTTAAAATGTTCAAAGAAAAGGAGATAATTTTAAAATCTTCAGTTTAATAAAAGAACATTAAAATACTTTGTCATTACCTACTAACAATAGGTTAAAAGAAAGATATTATATTTGAAATATTTTAAGAAGTCTATCTATATAAAATACAATTGACTTCTTGTTGGAACTTTAAGTATTGAATAATTAATAACAATATGATTGTTGAAATGAATCTTTCATAGACAAAATATGATCTTTTTTCCCAGTGATTACAGAATCTGTCCTAATTTTATTATTTTATGAAAATTTCATACCACAGTACAACTGATTGGTTCTAGGACCCGCCTGTCCTCATGTCCTTATATCAGGACTGAAGTATGAACAGATACTTCCTTTTGTCTGGAGCTGGCTTAAAAAATAGAAACCACATGGAAAATAGAGTTAAATGTGCACAGAAAGTTATTCCTCTTCTGATGATGCAGGTGATTTTTGTGGGTTGTGCGACATGTTTCGTAAATTCAATGCTGATCTCAAACTTCGACTGTCACTCTACCTACTTCTATACCACCCAAGTGCTAAATTTACATGTATAGGCCAAATACTTGATTCATGTGATGCTTGGACTCAAACCCTGGATCTGTGCAAATAAGGCAAATAATCTAACAGGAGAGCTATCTGTCTACACCCCCAAAATGCTTTTGTTAACAGAAATCACTTTTTAAAACTTTTAATATTTCAATAACTATATTAAAAAGCATGCGTTTTCAAGACAGGTTATACTGGGGAACATCCTCTGGTTAAAACAATCTATCCTGAAATTGTTTTCTCCTTTACTTGTTGCATTCTCTGAGTTTCCTGTATATAGCTGATTTCGACAATAAACCATTTGAAGCATATTTTGCACATTAGATAGATAGTTAGATATCTTTGAGCCACCTCTCAAAAAATACATAATTGTGTTAAAGGCACCCATAAACACTTATAGAAAATAATTTGACTTTAATATTTCTGTATTAAAAATACAGCATTGGGTTCTTTCCATACGTCTATTTTAAATCCCCCTGATTACTATCATTAAGAATGCAAGGTGGCACACTTTTGATGTTATAGTGGGTGATTTATCCAGGGCCTCATGCATGCTATGTATATATTTTTGTTCCAGTGAATTGTACCCTGAGCTCCAATGCCTGATCATTTTAATTATCTCAAATATTGCAATGTGTAGGGGGAATTTTAAAAATCATTTCATTAACGTTAATCCATTTTTCAATGCTGAGTGAAAGACTAAATGGCTTAG
Organism: Ondatra zibethicus; assembly: GCA_004026605.1. Lineage (NCBI taxonomy): Eukaryota > Metazoa > Chordata > Mammalia > Rodentia > Cricetidae > Ondatra > Ondatra zibethicus. The sequence goes on along the minus strand of PVIU01001919.1, from coordinate 99,459 downwards.
AATAAGTTTACATTATTGTATCCCAATTCTAATCTATGCCTAAATTTTGTTCTTACAAACAAAGTGAAAGAAAAACAGTATGCTAGATAATGATCAAAAAACATATTTGAAGGTCATACACAGCACACAATTTGTCTGTCAGTACTTGATCAAAACTGTACCACAATACACACAATGGAACCATCCATGTGCTCATTACTGGCATATGCTGGACACCAAGTAGATAACCAGGAATTGCATAAACACTGGACAGATACAGAAAGATGAGTAGATGAAAAAATTCAGTATTGACCTTGGTACAGTAGGTAAATTGCTGACCAGGTAAGGTTGAAGATCTAAGCTATGATCTCAAACACCTCTTTGTTGTTGTTTTAATATGAGCTATCTGTCTGTCTGACTGACTGTTCTCTGTCTATTTATTTATTATTGAAAGTTCATACACTATATTCTGATTACACTTCCCCTCCATAATATGCTCTCAGAACCTCCCCACCTCTCAACCAGTCCAAATCTATGGCTTCTTTCTTTGTCTTTAGGAAACAGTTACCCTCCAACACCCATTTAAATGCTGGTCAGGTGGACTAGCTGGTTAACAACCCCATAGCTTTAGAGTAAAAGATCAATTTTATTTGAGATAATCTGCCTACCTACATTAGCTGAATTGGCAATTAAGAGGCCTTACATGAATATATAAGATGAAAAGAAATTGGGAAAACGCCAAACATCAACCTCTGGTCTCAATATGTATGTGCGTACCCCTGACACACATGAACACACCCACTTTTGAGCATCATACACCACACCCACAAACATACACACATAAGACATACAAAACAACAATATACTGAGTAAATAAAATTGCATTGTTTACTGAGTTATTAACCATGGACAAATACAGATGTTGTGTTTATATAAATATGTATATCACATGAACATCTGTGGAAGACATCATGGAAAGCAGTGCAATGAGAACATTTGCCAGTGTGATGGCACCTTGATCACTTAACTAGAAGGAGGAAAAAAATGGTTCTACATGTTTAAATATTGAAGATGAAATTTTATCAAATGGTGGGAATCAGGCAAGGCTATTTGTTTAAGCTTGAGTCACTTCTCCAGAATAAAAACCAACATACCCCCTGACATATTTGAAGATTACCCTGTAAATATTTCCCAATACTCCTTCTGAATCTATTTCACTCTCAGATTTCATTATTATATTTCCATTTAATATATTCTAAAATAGAATATATTTAATATTAATCTGTATTTAAGTCATCCTATCAGAACTGAGCTGATTTTAATTCATGCCTTTCTTTTTTCACAAAGTTGGCTATTGTTTTTAATATTCTGATTTCATGATATTGGGAGTTAGACTGAGGCCAGGTTAAATATTTTTATAACATTACTTTTAATATGTTTGCTTCAGAATTAATAATTTTTTTGTCAAAATGTAAGGTATGATGGCACCTGTACTTAGTCCCAGCAGCTGGAAGGAAGAGGTAGGTGGATCTCTGTGAGTTCCTGAGAAGCCAGGATTATACAATGAAATCTTAAAAAAAAATAAAATAAAAAGCCAGGCAGGGGTGGTGCATGCCTTTAATCCCAGCACCTGTGAGGCAGAGGCAGGCAGATCTCTGTGAGTTCGAGGCCAGCCTGGTCTACAAGAATTAGTTCCAGGACAGACTCCAAAGTTAACACAGAGAAACCCTGTCTCAAAAAATTTTAAATAAATAAATAAATAAAATAAAAATGAAATAAAATAAGATTCATTTGGGTAGTTACATGCATAAGCATAGCACAAAGTCTGTTCATGGAAAGCTCTTATTACACATCAGATAAGTCCATGGTCATCATCACTGCCTCTTCAATGATGGGACCATACATCTCTTTGTCAAGCCATATCCTAGGACTTCATTTTCACTTTTACTTACTTTATCTCCATTTGTATATAAATCAAGTTATTTCAAAACTATCACACAGATACCATATATTTTATCTTTTTCTAACTCTATTATTATTTAAAAATGAATTTGCTTATGATCATCCTCTATTTGTAGTTACCTTTTGTATTCTATCTGCACACTACTACATATAAATATATAGCTCAAAAAACAATAAAAAGACTGATCATGGTTATAATTTTCAAGTGAAGAACAGCCTACTAGATGATTTTATCTTCTTATATTCTAGGGATATTATGATGGCTGCAACACGAGCCAACCCTACATACCTAAACAACTTTCCAAATTTTGAACATTTTTCTTAGAAATGGCAAATCATTGAGACTTCTAAGCAGGGGAGTGACAGTGTTATGATTTGTACACTATAGTACAAATTTCATCTCCTTCAAACTGATTGCAGCAGTTCAGATAGAAAAAGTGTAGAGATAAATTACATAGATGCAATCAACCAGATATAAAAGGAATTGGACATCAAAGGTAAGAAAGTAGAAGATAAGGATTGTCCCTGTGTTTCTGGCTTAGACAACTAGCTGATAATATTATTCCTTAAGCTTTACTTTGGTGTGTAAGGGAAATAAATTAACCTCGAGTGGCATACATGTGAAAATATCAATATCACTCCTATGGGCAAGCAATCCCTTCTAAAAGGGAATTATGCTTTTTTGGATAGCTATTTTATGTCAAATATGCTTTTTTGAATCTCAAATTTTGTACGTAGTAATGGAAATTAATACTGATTTTAACTTGTCTTGGCCTTACACAAAATTATAACTTATTAACTTATACTTAGCCAAAATTAGTGTTGTATGCCATGACACTTATTAAAAAGATTATAGGGAAAACAATTGTCACTTTTCTTTGATATGATAGTAAAGCTATTGGGAAATATGAAACCTACTAGGGAGAATAATTTCTAGTACTTTTGTTTCATGAAAATTGTTCACACTAAATTAGGAATTGAAAGACATTATATATGCTGCTAGTAGTTTAAGAGGTTAGAAGATATATAGCTATGTTAAAATAAAATACTTGATGTTGAGGAACTGTTTGATTATATTTTAGATTGGCAGCACACATATATATACCTGGTAGGGGCATTTCTATGTCAATGTCTGCCACAGAGTCTAATTCAGCTGTGGAAATGAACAAATATGTGCTCAACATTATTTCCATGGAATAAAATCACTTGACTTTTACTTACAATCAGTTTAACACATAGATTAACAGGATTCATAGTTTAATAAATACAAAATAATTTAGCAACTCTTTCTTCCCTTGAATTGAATCCTATGGAAGTGTTTGCTGGCTCACTGGATTTGTTTTGCTTTGTTTCAGGGATCTGTTTCATCTGGTTAACAGTGACAGTGTGGTGCTAATGAGTCTTACGACAGCCATAGCATCAAACAGCACTATCTTCTCTGATATAATTACCCCTTTTTTCTGCACGTATACTACTTAACCTTTTATCTTGATAGTAATGGCTATACTTCTTTTATTTTCAGTTGTATCAAACTTTCTGGAGTTAGGTATAAAAAAGGAAAAGTATCTGAAGATCTGTATTTAACACAAATACAAAATATTGATTCTAATATTTCTCATAAATTCACATTCCTAGTAATTTAAAAATTGAAATAATTCTCTATTTTTGCTTTCTTTTTGCTGTTCCTGTTTCCATGATTTTCCGAAGATTCTCAGTTACGTGTTTTAGTAAATAGGTCTCAAAGGTGTTGCAATTTGTAACTAGGATGCTTCTTAGTGGATTAGCACACTCAAAGAATGTTCAAGGCATGAAGTTTGATCCTCAGTCTCACAAAGTGTTCCAGTTTAGAGTATGCCCTTAATTAATTATGCTTCTAAGCATTAAATTGTAGTCTGTGGATTCATGTTCTGTAATTATCCTTTGTCAATTAGTAAGGTCGATATTAATGATAGAAAATTGCTCATTTTAATTTATCTAAAACAATGTGATATTGTCAAACCAAAACGCTAGATGATTTTAGCATTTATGTGTTAAATCAAATGGGCACAGCTGGTAAATGAGAGAGGGATATAGAGAAAGAGAAAGAGATGATAGATAGATCAATAGATAGATGACAGAGAATGACAGAAAGATATAGAGACAGAGGTAGACAGAAACAGACAGAGGAAAGGGAGGACTCCATTTTATAGCTCACATAAGGACTATTTCTAAATTTACATTAAAACCAGCATTGTCACTTTTCAGTTCAGATGAAATGTATCCACTGAAAAATCCTTTATCTGTTTTTCTAATCTCTGAAGTAACAGTTGAATGTCTGTAGAATCTGTGACTAGTGTTTGCTTTTGCTCAGTAGCCATGTTTTCACTGTTGGATCAAGCTGACATCCTCCTAAGTGGTCTCCAATGGTATGCAGCAAGCACCCACTCTTGACATTTTCATTGTCAAAGTATCTTGACAATGTCAGGTTCCTTTCATAGCCTGTCATTGTCACTCACTAAGTAGTAGTGACTGTTAATCCCTTAGAGATTTGTCTCCTTTATCACGGTCAATCTGTGGGAAATCAGAACAACACATTCTATGTCACTTAGGTATAAAGAATAATAATATTCAAATATATTTTTTAAAATTTAATGCATGATGATTAGAAAAAGATTTACAGGTCACCATAATTTCTCTTTGATTATTTTGTGTGTACTCTATTATTTATAGTAGGATTAGAGACCGTGCCATTAATATACACATTTTTGTAATTTAATAAAGAAAAATTAAGCATATTTTTCCAGACACTTTGTTTCCTCTTACCCATAAATTGTGCTTCAAAATCTGAGTTGATTATCTTTCTTTTCAATGAGTGTAATATAAATTCCATTTTAAGAGAGTGTTCCTAAAAATAAACCAAAATATGAAATAGAAAAGTAAATTTTCGAATTCAAGGTGATATTTCAGAATAAAACTTTAAATCATGGATGGAGATAGAAATTGAAAGTAAAAGATTATTATGAGTTTATAAATTAAAAAAATAAATAAATGTGGCGACAGTATATGTACCTCATTGCACCTACGGCTTACTGCTTTATGTCATTACATAACAACTTCCATTGTGTCCTGCTGTTACCAGTCCACACAGCCTTATATATGCGCTATCTAGCCTGTGTTCCTTCATGATCTGCCCAGAATTGGAGGGGGGAATACCTTTGGCAAAGTCCATGAAAATATGTTTGAAAATTCTAAGTCATCAAAAACAAAGCAATATGAGTTTTTCAAAGAGCTCACGAATCCTTCTTTGACTTTTATCACTTTATATTTTTAAATACTCTTTGAGCTAGAAACAACGGATTATCTCTTTCAAGATGAAAGGGCTGTATCAGAATCATCTTTTTATTTTGATTGTCAGTAAAATAAAGAAAGTGCTTCTTGAGAAACTGAAGTGGAAAACTGAATTGATCATCTTTGTATGTCTCTTTCCTGCAACCAAAATGGTCTAATGTTTTCTATTTATTAAAGCCAATGTTTTCACTTTTAGTCTCACAAGTAATTGTGGCAATAGCAGTGGACTTGTTAATGTGGAAGGGGAGCAACTTTGTGGGGTGCTACCGCTACACAGAGAACTATAGGCAACTAATAACTATTGGGAAAAGGAGTATTGTCCCCTTTCAGTATGATCCCTTTAGTGATTGCCCATAGTAGAGGGGTCAGCTTTGAAACCATTTACACACAACATCATAAGATGAATTCAGCAAGTTGTATATGTGTGTGTGTGTGTGTGTATGCATGCACAGACATAAAAATAATAGAGAAAGGAGGGTATCAATTTGAGAGGTGAAAGCGCAGAGAGGATTCAAAAGAGAGGAGCTGGGAGATGTTGTAGGGAAGGAAAAGAGGGGGAATCTGTTGAATTTTATTTCAAATAAAATACAATTTAAAGTTATTATTAATTTTAAATATTTGGGGATGCTTATTATATAGAGGCAAAGTACATATGTATGTGTATATATTTATGTACTTGTTTCTAGTGCTACAGAAATTGTATGAAATGAAAACGTTTGAGATTATACCTTTGCTAATTGTAGGCATGTCTTGTTCTGAAGCCGCCACTTTTCATTTCTCACTTGTTCACGCTAATGGAGAAGGAGTATGCTATAAATAATGCAAAAATCACTTACAGCTGACTTGGTTATATATTGTATATTTTTCATCAGACTTAGTTCTTAATTGTTTGCTCTATTTATTACCTAAATGAGCTAACATCGTGAGTCTTTAACAAATGATGATTGGTGGAGATGGCTAAGAGCCTTCCATGTAGAGAGAAATTCAATGTAGCATAAGAAACTTCCTGAGAAAAACACTCATGTGGCATGCTGACAACTCTGTATACCAAGAATCTGACAGTCTGGAGTGCTGCAGAGATGGGAAAATAAGTGGTATCTTTCCATGGCTATTCAAGCAGAATTTTAGTTACCGTTTATCCTTTAAATTTACTATCTTAAAATTTTCACTTATTGTGTTTTTAATATGTAAAACAAGGGAGGTTATTTGGAGTGTTTTATCCCAGTATTCTCTTGACACAGTACCTTTGGAAAGATCACATCTGTCCAGTTATTTCACATTTGCCTAGGATAAGAAAAAGAGTTCTGTGTAGAAGAGTAAAGTATCTAAATTTATTGAATATGAACTTTTGTGTGGAGGCAGGCTGGAGAAATATCTTTTATGTGAGGCAATCCTGAATAAAGCTATGAACTTTTAAAACCAAAATTGTCATGGTTTGTAGTAAAATAATAAATATATCAATTTTAATTGATTCTTTTCATTGTTTAATAAAATTGCTTTGTTTGATTGCTGAAAAATTTGAATTGAGTTTTCATTACCCATTTCTGAACAATTTCCTCTGAGATGCAAACAGTATTGAGCTAATGAGTTTGAATTTATACTGAACTTTAACTGTCTTCATGAAGTAAAGGAAAAATATCATGGCAGTAACTAAGTAGTCTTCATTGAAAGAGATTTTACAGCACTGCTTTTAGTAGAGCAGAAGCATAGAATTGGTGTTTTACCAACTTTGCTGTTTCTATCTTTTTGATAGTATGGTCTATTTTAAAATAAAAGCATAAGGTAGCAGAAAAAAATGAATGGATAATTTCATATTAAAATGTTCTAGAAGAATGTATTCATATTGCCAAGCTAATCTGAAGAAATGATTTGTAAATTCCTTCTAAGAAATCCTTACAAAGAGCTAGAATATTTGGACATTGTCCTGAATATTGAAGTGTCTGTCCCCCAATGAACAGTTAACTTTTACAACCGATACTGCTCCAATCCAAAATTTGATTTCTCGTTGTTTGAAAGCCGGTGGTGTACTCATTCACACTTCTTTGTTATGTTGCTTTGATATTGTGTTTCCTGAAGCGATTTTTGTGGTTTTTGTTCATTGCCTAACCAAGTTCTGTTCTTAGGAATCCATTTTTTTTTTTTTGTATTTGTGGTTGAATTGAGTCATTGACTTTAACTTAATCTTGATCAGGTTACCATTTACTAAAAGAGTAGCTTTGCATTGTATAACATGTATTCTACTCTGGTTCAATTCGTTATATGGCAAAGATGATTTATTATTAACTTGGTTAGTTCAAACAGGATTAGACTTTACAAGTAGGTTAAATGTTTCAAAACTATTACTTTGCTCAAATCTGACATAGTGTCTAAGAAATAAGAAAACAAACAGTGAGCAAACACAGGCCAGGGAAAAGCTTTCTTACGTCAGCTACCTTCCCTTCAAGCAAAAGATCTCATTTAAAGTTCGTGTTTGGATGATTTGGATTAATATTATATCCAAATAATTTATATTCATTCCCCACAGGCAGCAGTGGTGGTTCTTGGGATAAGGAAACACTGCACTCTTCCCCATCCCAGGGATCTCAGGCGCCTGTTACGCATGCCCGCACGCCTGCTGCGTATAGCCTTCCAGTTAGCCATCCTCTCAACCATCTTCCGCACAGCCACCTTCTGCCAAATGGTACGATGGCAAGTTTTAGCACTAAAAGTGGTAGTTTTAAAATTTTTTTCTTTAATGATTAGCAGAATGAAAAAAGGATATACTGTATTCACACAGTTAATCAATGAAAACTATAGCATGTCTATAATTTGTTACATTGCCCGGAGGAATAATAAAGCCAAGAATAGAATATTTGTATTAAACACACACACACAGAAACAGAAACACACAATGATGTGATGAATTATTGCAACAGACTGTAAACTTAACTTCCCAGTCATGAGTGAATATTACTGTATACGAATAAACTTTTTTCCTTGACCATCACTATTAAAGTATTTTTCAATGGTTTAACTCTTAATGACATGTCATTGATAATTTCAACTGGAGTGCATCAATGATGATCTATGTATTTTATCTTTTTAGGACTGGAACTTCCTTTTATGATGATGCCCCATCCTCTAATTCCTGTAAGCCTACCTCCAGCATCTGTCACCATGGCGATGAGCCAGATGAATCATCTTAGCACCATTGCAAATATGGCGGCAGCGGCACAAGTTCAAAGTCCTCCATCTAGGGTGGAGACGTCAGTTATTAAGGTAGCTGTCTCGTCACATTGTTGTTTTGGAATATTCATCGTAAATTACCATCCCTTTGTACATTTGTTTTATCACCATAAGTAAATCTCACAACTAAAATGTAAAGATTATCAAATAGTCTGTGAGTGTAAATGAAAAAAAAACTACATGTAGTAAGGTAAGATATTTAAACTAGCTTGAGCAAATTTAAATTCTTGCTTAATAGAAAGAACATAGGGGAGTAAGTTATATGGTTCAACTTATCTTGGCTCTTACACACACAGATGTTTGTATATAGTTCTATCAATAGTCTAATGAGCCTTTGGGTATGGGTAATCAGACAACCTTGGGAGTGAAATTCTGTTGCTTATTAAACATATCATGTTGGAAGTATAAAACAATCTTTCTCATTGTAGTCAGCATCTAAAATGTGAATGTTTCAGTATGGATGCATTATCTAAACAGTGTGTGAAATAATGAAGTGGAGTGTTTATCCATTTTAGAATATCCTGTAATGGAGAGCAGTGTAATTATGTATACTTTATACATATGTAGAATATATTTATCATATTCACTCTGTTATGTGTTTGTATTAGTTTAAGTATGTGTACATGTATGACAGATGCATAAATATATTATTTCTTACTATTTACAACATGCATTTAGTTTGAAGTTGTCAAATGGTGTGAAGATTAAAAAATAACAAAAAAGCTTTAAAAGTAGGTCAATTTCTAAAGTGCGTGAAGAATAGCTTTTGCTGCATTGTCATCCTTTAGCGTGATAATAACCTGTATTTTTCTGACTATAATACATGTGAATCCATTGCAGCTTTGGACTATGTCATGCCCAAACCGTCTGTACTAATGAGGCATGGTAGCTTGCAGCTGTAATACCAGTGTGTGGGAGGCTGACCAGAGATTCACGAGCTATTGGCAACTTTGTCTTAAAAATTAAAAATCATACAAACAGAAATGCTGGAAGAATGTTAAAAAGAATTTACTTAATGTAAAAACAGATTTTTTGATTAAAAATGTTTCTGTTGATGAAGAGGCATGTTTCATATAATTTTCAAAGTATAAATATCGGATAAGGAGAGGAATCAAATCGCATTGATCAACTACTAAAATCCACTCCCTGGGAACAAGCCAGTGAAGTCACATTTTCCTCAAAAGACATTTCTTTTGAGACAGGGTTTCTCTATAACTTTGGAGCCTATCCTGGAACTAGCTCTTGTAGACCAAGTTGGCCTCAAACTCACGGAGATCCAGCTACCTCTGCCTCCCGAGTTCTCGGATTAAAGGCGTGCACCACAGCTGCTGTCTGGCTCAAAATACATTTTTAAAACTCTGTTTTCACCAATAATGGCTTTAGAGGACTCTGAGTTACAGAAGATTTGTCACTGAAAGGATTCTGCCATTATTACACTTACTACTTTTTGAAAACTTAGCACTAAGAATATGACATGTATAATCTCATAGAAATGACCTTTGAAATAGAGAAAAAAGTCTTCAAAGAATGAGTATTCTTCTGATGTATGTTATTTTAACACTTATAATGCTAGTTTTAATCATAAGATGTTGGGGCTAGAGAGATGACTTAATGTTAAGTGCATGCACTTACTGCTCATGGAGAAAAACCTGAATTTGGTTCCTAGCACCCACTTCAGGCATGTTACAATTGCCTGTAACTCAGTCTTCATGAGACCTGACACCCTCTTCTAGACTCTGGCAGCACGTACATGTGTATGTACACAGACAGACACACATTTACCTGTAACATAATTAAAAATGAACCGTTTTTATAAAAAGATTCCATTATTCGTGTTTCAAAAATCACATAGAATTATTGAGTATACTTACATAACTTTCAAATGTAAGCATCCTGCAATTTCTCTTTTAGGTAAGACATAACAATAAAATGTCTAGAGCACAGATTTAGTAGTTTAAAGGTAGAGTTATAAATTAGGAGGTTATGCTTTATATATTTTGAATTTGAATGTATGGAGTAATATCAGGAGGCTTGGATTACTACTCTTTTCTATATACATGCAGTTGTCTGTGCAGCAACTCATGTTAACTGTAATACTATAAACTGGAAGCAGCTTTTAGTAACTGTGTTTAATTTGAGATAAGTAGGAGGTAGAAGTTAATTTTCTTCTGGAATTGTCTTTAGGTATCTCCTCATAACTATATTGTCACAAATTCAGAAACCTTTATGTGGTTTCTTGATCTAAGTTTCAGAATACAAAGGAAGGAGATCTAGGAAGGAAGGAAATGTCCAAAGAGGGAGCAACAAAGTAACAGAGCTCTATGTCTTCAAAAGCCAACACCTACTAAGTCATAATGATATCCCACTTCCTCGTCTCTTGGGACGAATATTTTCAGAAATTGGCAACAGATAGAGTTGAGGAAGCTCTGGATCATGGTATAAACCATGATATTAACAAGGACATGAGAAACATTGCTATGGTTGAGATTAATTGCAGAGAGTAAACAGTTCCCACTGTACTATCAATGGGAAGACCAACTGGTTTGTAGAACTGCTGAAGAAAACCATCTTCAGAGGGCTTCTTTCTTAACAGACAGCATTCATTTTACATTTAAAACCTGGATAAGCTCAGTGACAAAGCTGATGACCAAAGCTTCTGAGTGTGATATTAGTACACTCCCTTGCTCAAATCTTGTTTAGGAAACTTACTTTGTCATACTAATTAAATGGAGTTTAGGGAAGTTTTATTTTTCCCAAAGAAAATGGCTGACAGAGATGTCACGTTGAACATAATGGACCCCTGTGGGTAATTAGAATAGTGCCTTACGTTGATTTGCTTGACAAGATTCCAAATGTGAAGACCAGTTGAAAGTATAATGTTAAATACTAAAGAATTAGCCCCATATCAAAAGAAATAGCTACTGAAGAGAACACAGAAATGTAAAGGATTGTCTACATGCTGAATAAGTAGTTCATATTTTATAAGTGATGATAGGGATTAATATTAAGCACAAACTAAGGGACAATGGAAATAAAATATGGTGTATAAAATAAAAGTGAATAATATACCTCTCAGGGTATTATATTATAAAAGATTCCTCTATTCCTTATTTTTTACAAAACAAAATGCCCTGATACTTTTTTTCAATGATGTACTGACTACTTCTCTCAAATTGGACCAAGGTCAACCTATGAGTTGTTGCCTCAAGAAATAAAATCTATCCATTGTTATTGCTAATACGACCCTTGAATAGAAATGCCTTTTCATATGGAAGTGATTAAAAATAACATAACATTATTGTATCATAGATGAAAATTCTATAAAGCTGAACTTTTAACTTGTATAAATAAAGATTGTTTGAGGCAGACATACTCCTTTTTTAAATTTGATAATGTCTATGACTTTTTCATGTGCAAAGACAGTGTTAGTTAAAACATGTTATCAGGGACTGAGATGTCACAGTTCAATTAGAAGATTACTTGCCTAGCATCACAGGAGTTACCTAGCACAACACACACACACACACACACACACACACACACACACACACTTGCACACACACAGTGCTCTCTCATCCTTGATATAGAATAGTTTGTTTCGACAGTAGATGTCTAATGACTTAATTTCTTGTGAATCTTGGATTCTTGTGGATAATTGTGACAGTTCAAAAATAAAACAAAAGAAATTCAAACACTGTAGAGACAGAGAGAAAAATTTAAAGCCACTGAATGTTCAGAATTAAAAAAAATAAATGTCAAGGCAATCATAGCTAGATGAAGACTCTAGAGAAGTGACATTGTTTTTAGAAGTGCAAATTTCGGTGGCTAGTTCAGGAGACTGGAATGGTTTATTCAGGCAAATTTAAAGAAAAAAATGGACAAATTTGTTGAGACAATTAGAATTTTACCTTAAGTTCATAAGACCTATACATTTATAGATGTACATTAAGTTATTATAAAATGTATAAGTATTATATCAGTGAGATCAATGTGTTTTTACTGTCACCATTCACAGAATATAAAGTGACAATAAAATTGAGATTTTTTTGTGTGGTTTTAGTTACTTTTACCACTGTTGTGATAGAATACCTTACCAGAATCACAAAGAAATGAATGGTTTCTTTAGGAACCCAGTTTGAGGGTTGGCCATGATAAGGAAGTCATGGCAGGAAAGCTGAAGGAAGCTTGTCATATTGTGTCCACAGAAAACTGTGATCAGGGCTACTGCTTAGTTAGTCCCTCTTTATTCAGACTAGAAAGCAATCCCAGGCAATGGTACTCCTCGTATTCAGAATAGGTCTTCAACTTCTGCTAAACAAATCTAAATACTTCCTCACACACATTTCCAGGAGTTTGTTTCCATGGTGATTCTACATCCCCTAAAGTTTATCACCAAGGTTAACCAATACATATATCATGCAATCCAGTTTCCTCTGTGGTTGAGAAACATTTGCTGACCAGCTTCCCCATTTGCAAACAGACACACAGAGACTCAGAGATACAGATACACACACACACATACACACACGCTGAACGGTACTTAAATTCATCAAAATAAACATAGAGGAATATATATTATTCAAATTTAGCTATTAATCAAATTGAAAGTTGTATTTTGATACTAATTTAAAAATATTTTTTTCAGGAGAAGGATTTCCACTAATTCTTTGTGATTCAGCCAATTAAAGATTTTAAGAGAGTATGCTATCTCTCTCTCCAGACCATGTATTCTAATATTTTCTAAAAGCTTTTTTGATTGATTTGAGTTTTTTTTTCAGAAGGTGCTCTCTACCTCTTTACAGCACCGTAGAAGTAAACTGATCAGAGTCAAGAACCTGGACTTGGACATAAACCACAATTTATACAACAGTCTACAAATATAAACACAAATCCCAAGATTTTTTATTTGTGTATTTGTGGGAGTAGGGAGTCTGGTATCCTTCTCAGAATACTTCACAAACATCCTACTATGTCAATTTTTTCTTAATCTGTTGTTTCATTATAAATTTGTGTTTACCTACTTTTTAAAAATTGAATTTCTAGTCCCTTGATTTAGAATCTATAGGTATGTTGAAATGTAAACAGCCAAAACTCTCTAATAGTAAATTTATGCAATTTCTGTATGATTTCTAAATTTTAGAATGTTTTCCTTTATTATCTTAAATCATTAAGTCAAATGAGCACTCTAAATCAAGAGATCCACTCCTTTTTATCATCAGCAAGTCCTTTAGTGGGTTGGAATGCTTTGCTAATTGATTCTCTTGGGATCCTTTAAACCCATCCCTCTAAGACCTCTCAATGAATCACTGCTCTGGTTCCATTTTATTTATTACATATGTAATGATATCAAAGATCTAAAAAATGTTTCTTGCTGAAATACATATATTTAGTAGTTTAAAAATGGGCCTTGGAGTAGGATTTCAGGGGTTAGTGTTTTTGCTCTACCATCTCCCAGGCTTATCTAAGTTGTTTAACATCTGTGCAGTTTCTTGCTCTTCTATATGGAGTTGATAATGACATTACTTAGTCCAAGTATCATAATAAATTAATTCCTATTTACTGTATTTGTAATTCTTTATGCTAGCAGTGCACACAGATTATGACTATTTTTGTGTCTTTTTGAAAACAGTCTTGGCTATCTGGTCTACAGATTTCCAGGAGGTCCTGATCATATTAACCAAATATAGTCACAATTCTATTGTAAGATTCTTTTTATTCCATTCTCTCTCTCATTTTAAACTATCTTAACCTTAAAGAATCCTTTATCTTTTATTTTTCATCTATTCTAACCTAAAAACAAAATTATAAAACAATTGACTTCCTGCTGAACAGTAATGGTGCACACCTTTATTCCCAACACTCAGAAAGCAGAGACAGGTGTATCTTTTTGCATTCGAGTTCACCCTGCTCTACACAGCAAGTTCCAGAACAGCGAGGGCTACACAAAGACACCCTGTGTTGAAACAACAAACAAAACCAACTGACTTATTTGGAGTCCAGTTCATATTTAGAGAAAGAAGAAGTAAATAAAAAGAGAGGAAGTGTTTTTTTTCCTTCTTTGTGTAAATGACATCCTATAATTAATAAATACCACAGAGGGCAAATTTTATGATCATGTAATTGGTCTATCCAATAAATGAGTAAGGGATAATATCACCATATTATAAATGCCTTGAAGTGATGAATGACAGGTGTGATTATCAGTGGTTGTTGCTATCATAAAAGGCAGGTATGATACTCTGCTGTCAAAGGCATGTAACCCTACCCTTAAAATCCACTTGTGGCCAAATAAACTTCAGTGTAGACACCAGCTCTAATTCTGCATAGAGTCAAGAAATAAAAGAAGATAAATATCATGTAGTCACATTAACGCAACTGCAGATGAAAGGATTAGATTAGGGGTGGTCTCTACGAACATGTACAGTACCTAACCAGATGAAAACCTGGCTGTAAGTATTTGCTGTGCAGAGAGATGACAACAAACAGCAAGAAAACCAGGACTGAACCATCCCAATTCCTGTTCATGTTCTTCATTCCAACATTTCTTTTGCCCCGAATGGAAGGAATTCAAACTTTTAGTTAAAAGTTTAGTTTAGTACTGACTGATAGTTCATATCTGTATTTCCAGCCCCTGGGAAGCAGAGGCAGGAGGACTCTGAGTTCAATTAAAGCCTAGACTACATAGTAGGAACCTGAATGAAAGGGGCAAAAATTGGCATTCTTTTTTCACTAAGATGATTTATAATTTTCAAGACAATAGTTTAATTTCTTGTTTTGGTTAACTTTATATTTCTGTGCCCTTTAATACAATAAGACTGCCAGAAATACCATGTATATAATGAAAAATAGACCTCTAAAATGAGGACATTGAAAAGCAAGAGGAGAATAAAGTAAAGATTATATTTCTAGAACCTGTTTGTTTAAATTGAGTAAAATTGAATATTTCTTATATTTTATCATCCAAAAAATGTTTTAAAGTATCACCCATGTTCTTTGGACCCTCATTGTAGGACATGGAATTAATAGAGTTTTCAAATACTAGCTCATTGGTCTTTTGTTATAAGTCTGTTGACATCATTCATTATGTATCTTAGAAGTCCTCTTCTGCATTTTCCAAATGTAAAAAAATAAATGCTACTTTTTTATATCTTTACGCACTAAATGAAACACTGTTAAGTGTGAGCAATAGAAAAATCAAGAATATGGGAGTATGGGATTTTGGTCATGTATTAATCAGAAACACTGGCCAACTATGTCAACTTGTAAACTAAGAAGTTTTAGAAAGATATTATTTGACATTAAGAGAACCTGTTTATCTACTTCTATGCCATTCCCCATGAGAGAATATCTAACTGAAATAAAGACAAATAAGGAGAGTACAGGGAATGAAATAGAGAACTCAATTAATTAAATCTCAGTGAAATACTCATTGAAGTAAAGCAGTTGTGATTATTTACTTTTACTCGGGGAATATAACCATAATTTTTGTAGTAGAGTGCAGGTAGCTGCAGCAATGCTTTGTTGTACTGAATATATTTAATATGTCGCATCAAAAATAGTCAATCAATCAGGGATGCAACAATATGAGTGCAGGGGTTTGAATTCAACCTTTTAGTTGAAATTACCATGAGGAACAATGCTTATTGTTCTGTGTCAGTATTCAGGATTCTCTTTGCAGTTACTCTTATACCATTACTTTATTAGTTCGACCTTTTTGCAGTGAAAGAGTACTCTCTTAAATTTTCATTTATTATTGTGGCGAGTTTTATAAAGATGGAACATTGCAAAAGATTGTGTTTTATTGATTGGTGGAGTTGATGTAGGACTATAAAGCAGTGTGTCAAAGTATTAAATAATCTTCCTCTCTGTTTTACCTCAGGCCAAGCTTAGAGGTTAAAAGGTACCAAGCAAATGAAATTATAAATCCAGCTTACATAGTTTTCCCAAAGACATTGAACTACTTCTTTCCTATTATGTCTAAATAAAACTCATTATCTATTTTGTTTTACTAATAATTACAAGATTCTCTCCAAGCTATTCTTTACTGTCTTCATTTTTCTCCATCCTATAGAATATCCTTGAAAGGAAAGCATATAGATATGATAAAAGAATTAAGCTGTTGAAATAAATTAGTTTATTGTGCAACAATGTATTCAAATCTTACTTGTTCAGTGGATTTTGCTTTAATGAAATTCTCCAATGAACAATACATCATGTTCTAAGGATTGAAATTATACATTAAGTGAAATGATAATATGTTGTGTCTCAATTTATAAAGAGTTTCAATTGAATAATTAAACTTTTAAATAATAGAATTTGCATAAAATATTTTCTTTATTTAAAAGTATTATGTATTGTCATAGTATTCTCTGCTCTTAAATCTAAAACTATCGTAAAGTTAAATAAAGAAAGCTAGTTAAATGTTTCAAATTTGCAATTCCCTAGTTTTAAACTATGATTAAAAAATGTATTTTATATTGAGCCTTTAATCAACTTTTACTTAGTTTATTATGCCATTTTTAGGCTATATTAAATGGATAAAAGACTAAGTAAATGATTGATGAGTGACATAAATCAGCATAGGAGATTGTGACATACATATTGAATAATAGGACATTTTTCTACTTATGTGAAATATGTTAAAAGAAACGCAGAATGCTTTATATTGGCATATATAGCCATTGCTGTTTCAGTTTATAAATAAATACTTAGGTTTTGAGAATTAAATATCCACGAGGAAACATATTCCCTTACTTCCCATTAGTACTTGCTATGAACTTTGTTATTCTATGAAAGTCAGATTTGCAAATGATCTTACAGAAATTGCTTTAATTCTAGATAGTATTTTATTTCTGTTCAGCTACATTATGAACAAATGCCATTGCAAGTAACAACATGATTGTTACAGGGCATATTAAAATGTACTGGAAATGATGATGTCATGTTTTGCAGATGATATATTGGTTAATTTAGAAGATTCTATTTTAATAAAATTCAACTATCATTCTCAAGTACAAATTCTATATTTTTTTACTTTTTATTTTATTTTATTTTATTTTATTTTCCACATTTAATTTTTTATTATTGCATTATAAATAGTACCATTCAAAATTTCCACCTCCTCCGCTCCTCCCATTTCCCTCCCGCTTCCCCACTCCCCCTCCCCTTTTCCCCTCCAGTCCTACTGCATGTACTGGCTTTTTGGGATCCAAATTCTATATTTTTATATGAATAAAGTGTTAGCAATCTTATTGAATAGAAATTATATTTAAAACTCAGCCAGACTGGAAGACCCAATCTGTCTAAATTAGGAGTTGTTTTTATTGTCAGTCATGCCGGCAGAAGTAGACAGTCCCTGGGAGCCTCTGCATGCTCTAACAAGTGTTCCTATGCCCAGTCACATATAGGTGGTGCTAACTGAATCCAGGGTTTAAAAATATAAACATACAAAGTTGGGAAAGAAAACTGCTGAAAGGATAGGAAAACAATGGGGAGAGGGAAATGGGTATAGGTCTACCAAAACACATGCTTGGAATTATAGATAATATATTTTTAATTTTAAGAAAGAAAAAATTAATTAGAAATTAATATTCAGTTGTGTAAATTTTAGAAGATTGATCTGATTATGGATGCAACTCATCTATTGTGTGTTTATTACACTAAGATATCCACATATTTTTAGAAATTCTACAGTAATATTTCAAACTCATACACTATAATAAATACACAAATGCTGCAAAAGCAACTTAAAATATGACCATTGAATACTATATTAATTTAATTCAATTTTCAGTTTCTAAAATTTGATTTGATACTTTTTATCATTACAATCACATCATTTCTTCTGTCTTTCACCCTCTTTAAACCCTACCATACACTCTTCTTTGCTCTTTATCAAATTCATTATCTTTTGAAAATTTTTTGTTGTTATATGCAGATAAATATATGTCTAAATATAACCTGTGCAGATTGTTTTTGTTGTTGTCGTTTGTTTATTTGTTTGATTT
Organism: Ondatra zibethicus; assembly: GCA_004026605.1. NCBI lineage: Eukaryota > Metazoa > Chordata > Mammalia > Rodentia > Cricetidae > Ondatra > Ondatra zibethicus. The sequence goes on along the minus strand of PVIU01001919.1, from coordinate 80,959 downwards.
TCTCTGTTGCTGGCTTTTGTGTTTGTTTTTTGAAACAAGGTTTCTCTGTGTTGCCTTGTCTGTCCTGGAACAAATTTTGTAGAACAAATTGGCCAAAACCCATACAGATTCACCTGCTTCTGCCTCCTGTTTGCTGGAATTAAAGGCATGTGGCACAACTGCTTGGCTAACCTGCCTAGTCTGGATACTGTTATTCTTGTGTTTTCAGTGCTGACCATTTTGTTTTAGAAAATCAATTGATGATCTCTTCTCCAAGAAAGACAATTTCTCCAACTCAGGATTTTCAGTTACCTATAGTTCTTTGTTGAGGACTTGTGGACTTTTCCCCTTCTGTTTTGGCATGTCTAGGTTGGCATTGTTCAGCAAATGCTCAGATTGTTGTGTAGGTGAGATGTGATGAACTTAGCTTCTGACACACACACACACACACACACACACACACACACACACACACCATATTGCTGATATTCATAGGCATCAAAGCTTGGCAAGACTGCCAGTTTCTCCCCACCATTCGAAATTTGCATAGCATCTTCTGGTCCTATGAAGATTAATCCTTAGGAAGGGGACGCAATTGTGTGTAGAAGACACAATATCACAGCTAATTCCTGATGCTCTGGCTCTTACAGTCTTTCTGCTCCCTCTTCCACACTGTTCTCTGAGCTTTATAAAAAAACAAAAGCAAACAAACAAACAAATGGAAAAACCTAATTCACATAATCCTCTGTACAAATGTACATATATAATGTAAATGAAGTTCTTCCTTCTGGACGGACAGCATTTCCTCTAAACCAAAGAAACACTACCTTTCAAAACTCTAACAACAAGCACGAGTAATCCCCTTTTTGAGTTTTTGGTCAGGACTGTTAAAGGGAGTCCTAAAATGTACAGGCTATTACTTTTGCCCTTTTTTGCCTCTAGAGATGGAAGATTAAAAATCCTATTGCTTAACATGCCATGCACTTCAAACAGAGTTTAGAGGTCCTTGACTTGGAACTGACCAGAATGTCCCTTCCCTAAGGATTAACTTTCATAGTACCAGAAGGTGCAATGTGAGCATCCAAAGGTGAGAAGAAACCAACAGTCCTGATCAACTTTGATGCCTATAAATTTGAACAATATGAAATGTGTGTGTGTTTCTTTTCCAATTTTTCCCCATTGTTTTCTTCAGTGATTTGTTTATCTTCAGACTTTCAAGTGGAAGATCATCAGGGTTGGGTTGGAGCCTAAGTATTCTATATTCATCTAAATATCACTCAGTTTTTCTATTAGCAGAAATTAGAACACTCAATTCTTAGCATCTGATCAACTATGGCGAAGGAAAACGCTGAGGGGTAATGCCTCTGACAGTTCCTCTTTAATGTGCCTGCATTGTCTTTTCCAAAAGTCAATCCCATATAGACCTGTTGAAATGTCCTGAGGCTCAGCAAGTCATCATTCCAGTAATTTCATAGCCTTGCACCTAGACTAGAATATGGATGGTGGTTTTCTTTTTGTTGTTGCTGTTTTTAATCATCACATCACTGTTTGAGGAGATAGGTTCTTTGTAAGGCAATTTTTGTATGAGATTGCCTCATATTCTTTAGGACACACATTGGGAATTGATTTATGATATGGGTCTTTTAAACAAAGCTTTGAAATTTTGACACTTGCTTTCATTTTATTTGTAATTTTCTGCAAAATGAATCCTCAATATATGTGTTGGAGGTGTTCACTGGTAATGAAGATCATTGAAAAAAGGGTGTGCAATGCAGGCATTAATATATATATATATATATATATATATATATATATATATATATATATATATTTATATATTTGAAAATGTTTGGATCCACTTCAAAAGTGAGTATTATTTTACTTTGGGTAAGAGAAACTAATAAGCATAAACATTTTGGCTTAAATTAAAAAAATCTTTTCTGACATTTCTGGATTATAGATGTGCAAAATCAAAGTGCTCAGGCAAGTATGTTCCCCTGAGATTCTTGGTAGCAAATGTTTCTACTTCTTCAGAGTTCTGTCAGTAGCTGACAATCCTTGGCATTCCTTGCATATTCCAGTCTTTCCTCCTCCTGCACAGAAATGCCTACCCTCTATCTCCACATCTTGAAAGGGCAGTAGCCAGAGAAGTCCAGCAGTTTATCCTGCTCTTGATGAACTATGACTGCACAGACCTTCTTATAATATCACGTTCCCAGGAATTCAATGTTCACACTTTAACATGTGTTTCCTTAGGTGTTGGACAGATGTGTCTTACTTTGTAAACCAGAATATCGGGAAACAAATGTCAAACACAGGCATTTCTAAGATCTTGCCATTTGGTTCTCATATCCAGGCAGATTGTCACCATCTAGAGACCGAGAGAGTTTTGTGGCCAGGGCTGCAACCAGTGCTTTTTCATTCTGCAAGTACACAGGATTGAGCCTCCTTTTGATCTTCTATATTAGATAAATTGGAATTTTGAAAAATATTATAATTTTAGTTCAATTATGTTTTAAAAAGTTTTGTCCTTTAATTTGTAGTTCTCTACACAAATATCTGCATACATCGACACCATTAAGCTATACTGTGCCATATATATACTGTGCCACATATATGTATATATATATATGTATATATGTATATATGCTCTACTTTATGTAAACGATTGTTTGTTTGCCTACACCAAGCATGGTACAACCTGTATGCCCGTTGTTGGCAGAAGCACAAGGATGATGTCTTACTCCCTGCAACTGAAATTATAGGTGGCTATAAATTATGCCAATGATGGGAACCAAGCCCAGGTCCTCTGTAACAGCCCCAATTTCCTTCATCACTAAGCTTTCCCTCTCTGGAATACCATTTTTTTGAATATAGAAGGTTTTTCTATACTTCTATACTCAGACATATTTATCGATTATTCTAAAGCCAGTTCATCAGTTTCTATGTCTGATAAAACGTTTTTTTTTTTGTTTTTTGCTAACAGTATAAAGTGTTAGATAATGGTTAATTTATTAATCTGTAGTCTCATTTATATTAGCTCATTATATGTGTATGATGTATACTCCCACATAATTCTAAGTAGCATGGCTACAGATTGTGTTCAGGCTGATGGGCATAATAGTAGGCAACCATCTTCATAGAATTCAGAGAGAAACAATATAGCAGGATTCTCTGCCACCTACATGATATATATTTGATAAACAGAAATGAATGAATGGAAAAAGGGGCCTAAGAAGTAAGATTTATTTGATTCATAGAAAATAATTCTAATATTAAATAATATTCTGTTTCCACAATGCATTAATTGTGCCCATCATGTGTCCCGGGTGGTGTCACCCCGAAAGTGCTGTTAACAATTCTCTGATAATATTCTGGTCAGCTACATTCATAATGTATGTGGTAAATGATGCCTAATGCCTGCTGAAGTAGGGAAACACATGGAAAGTTGCTTTCAAAATAACTACCCAGAACTCAGACTTGCTTAGTCCTATCAGCTCTTTCTTATCCAGATGGTCTTGCTGGGAAATTTTGAGTTGTTTTCTATGGCCTAATATTTTCTCCAAAGAATATATTAGTACTATTTGTCATGGCCATACTGAGGTTTACCAATGAAATTATAATTTCCTACCTTGCCTTTTTAAGAGTGTTTGATATCACTAATTCAGATGACAGGAGACTCAAGAATTTGAAATTTGCTAGGTTTGAGATTTTTGATCAAGATTAAATATGTCTTTTAGTACAGTTAAGTTCTAGTGAAACACGGTGGGGTTTTGGAGGAAGTCCTTTTCATATTTCTAATCCTATTAGGAAAAACCAACATTCATGAAATAAGGACTCAGTATATTGACCTATTATTCTCTTCTTTCATTCTGTGCAATGCAGGAGCGTGTTCCTGATAGTCCCTCACCTGCCCCTTCCCTTGAGGAGGGCCGAAGGCCTGGCAGCCACGCATCATCGCACCGCAGCAGCAGCGTGTCCAGCTCCCCTGCACGGACCGAGAGTTCTTCCGACAGAATCCGTAGGTCTCATACTTGTGCTTGTCACCATCTTAAACTTTATTAGGTGCAGCTGGGCTTTCTAATCAAAATAGCCTCGTTCCAAATAGATCTCAAATGTGTCATGTACCGAAGCTCCCTAGCAATAGCCATTCCTCAAAATTATGTGTCCCAGTTTGGAATGCCGTGAAGGATGAGGCAGCATTAACAGGTTCTGATATAACTTCCTCTCTTTGATACTACACATAAAGATTTGAGCTATGAAATAGAAAAAGTAAGTAATCTTCCAGATTAGTTTTTGAAGTACACAGCCAATTCCCAACTATCTAACATCTAAGTACATTGCTTATAGTTTACTCAACTGAATGTTTTTAATGGAAACCTCTACCACTTTTGAAATCATCTGGTTTTAACATTCATCATTATTGAATAAAGGTATTCACAAATACAAACAACAGAAATTAAATTAACTACAGTAAATGTCAAAAGTCTGTTTCCTCTTCATTTTAAGTGAACACTGGATTAAATAACTTTAATTTTAGGAGTTCTGTCTGGAATAATCAGTAATACATATCTTCCTGTTATTATTAAAATTTTGAAGTAGGTCTTTGGCTTATATAAAAAACTACAATATTAGGTCTTGGGTGTGGTTAAATGGATCAAGGGCTAAGAGTATTTGATGCTCTTTCAGAGGACCATAGTTTGTTTTCTAGTACCAATATCAGGTTACTCACAACCACCTGTAACTCCAGTTTCAGAAGAAACCAAGTTTTAATTTCTACACAGAAGTAATTTCTTCTATAAAATCACAGAAAAATGATCACAATAAAATTCTTAGTATTATTATATTGTTATTTTAAAACTATAGATATTTTCACATTTAATGAATTTTCCAACTAATATTTTTAAGAGCAAGTTGATTTTCTTATCTGGTACAAGAATAAACTAAAGACCACATATCACCGTTAATATTTTTATCTCTGTCTAAAGATGTTGAAATTCTTCCAAGGTCCTTCTCATTCCCCCATTTATTACCTTAACAATGTGGCAAACATGTGCGCATTTGTTTTGTAGAAAGCTCTTTATCTTGAATTATCGTGATGTTCCTCATGGTTAAACTCAGCTTTTGAATTTTTAATCAGAACTACAGCTGTGATATAGTATCTCTAGAGAATCCTGAAATGTGATAGAGAATATATACTGATGACAGTATCATTCAAGGCTACAAACTGTTACCGTTTTGAGATATTACACATCCTGTGGAAAAAAATATACTAGGAAGACGTACTCCATTGTCCATAAAAGTTCTATCCCTAGCTTGTGAGTCACCATCGAAATTTAAAATAATTAGTGGTTGGATGTCAGTGTTAACTCTGAATACAATCCAACGTTATTCATAAGATTCTCTATTCTTCCAGGAAAGAAAGGTTTTATACAATATATTTTTCGACTCAAATTATGCAAAATAAACAAGATTTATTTTGTTTGACCAATTCAGTAAATGAATTAATTAACTTAGTTCTGTGAATCCTGAATGTTCAGTCATCTGAATTATAGCAGTGCTTTATTATTTCAGTTGTGACAGATCTCTGTGACCACTAGCAGAGAAAGCAATGATTTTTCAATACTTTGGTAGATATCAATTGGATTTGAGTTTTGAAAACTGTTCTTTAGAAGATTTTGTGATTCCTGTGGCACACCATATTCTATGAAGTAAAATATATAAGGATATCGAAATGATGGTTTCAGTTCTTCGGTTACAGAAAACTATACCAGCTTTGGCAGCTCACTGGGATGTCACTCATTTTAACCTGACAGTGGTGAAGGGAACTTTATTGTTAAGATCATAGTTTTTCAAAATTGGGTGAAATTCTTTACATAGATGAGAACTTGATGCACAAGAACATAATATTGAATACCTTTGCACTATTGTGGACATTCCACATTATTCTACCCATGGAAAATATTTTGTTTATATAACAACAGATACAGTAAGTAGAGTTATTTCCAATGTTTTCTGCTTACCCTAAAGGATTACTATTGGCTAGCAATCTATATATAATTTCAAAGTTTGGGTAACATATGTTTATGATTATTTTTTACAACAATGTTATGATGTTTTTGTGTTTGTTCCTTGTTTTGGGATTAACAGCTGTGCATCAGAATGGATTGTCCATGAATCAGATGCTGATGGGTTTATCACCAAATGTGCTTCCTGGGCCAAAGGAGGGAGATTTGGCTGGTCATGACATGGGACATGAGTCAAAAAGAATTCACATTGAAAAAGGTAATTTACTATTCTCTACCATACCTTTTGTTCTGGAAATGACACATTTTGTCTATTTCTGCATTGGCAAAATAGCATAAATACCCTAAATGTATTATGTTAATAAAATATGAGTCCTGATCATTAAAGGATGTCTGAATGGTGACCTCCTGCTACTTTCCTGTTGCCCAACGGTAGGTGACAATTTAATTTTCACAACATATTTAAAGGAGAATTATGTGTCCCAGATGTTACTTTTGAAATTAAAGATATTGTTTATCTTTCTTAATGGACTCAAGGCCATTTTCACTTATGTAGCATGATGGAACATAAAAAAGATTACTGAAATTATTTTTTTCTGATTTAAAAATACATGATCATTAAGTCATTTAGGATTCTTAAGTGAAACTTTGTGCTCATTTCAAAAGGTGTGACAAGTGGAATAGATAGCTTATTCCTTAAAGGGCTTATCTGGAGGGCATCAGGATGTGCCTTTATTCTAGAGTACCCATGAGAAAAATAGCCAAGAAAGTGGCGTGCTTGTGATCTTCAAACTGGGCAAGTGGAGACAAGAAGACTACGGATGCTTTATGGCCTCACCTAATTGGTGGGTTCCAGTTCCTAGTGAAAGATCCTGTCTCAAAATGAAAGTAGATAGTTTCTGAGGAGAAAACACCTGAGGTCAACTTCTGCTCTCCTTCCATATGTGCTATGTGCCACACACACATGCTCACATGCACATACATGCACATTTCTCATCAATAGCAAAGCCTACACTGTGCGAAGATTCAGGTTTCCTACTGAGATATTTTATATTGATTTAAGCCATTTCTACAACCAAAGTACCAGAAACGTACATTTGAATTTCCTATTCTGTGAAGAAATTTCATTAGGAAATTGAAATGTTATTTTGTTATGTATATTAAATACTTATGCTAAAATATAAATACATGTTTTTAAATGACAAGTTGGGTTGTCACTATAGAAGACTGGTTATGCTTTTTCAATTCTCATTTACTTTTAAATTTATTCTTTGATATTTAAGATTATAATATCATTGCATATCCTTACCCTTTCCTCCTTCTACACTCTCCTATGCTTTATCCCTTCTTGTTATCTTTCAGATTCATGCTGGCCATGGCAGAGTTTCTCTGTAGCTTTGGAACCTGTTCTGGGAACTGTCCTAGAACTTGCTCCTTAGAACAGACTGGCTTATAACTCAGAGATCCACCTGTCTCTGCATCCTGAGTATTGGAATTAAAGGTGTAATCCACCACCACCTGGCTGGCCAGTTCTTTAATATTAAATAATATTTCAAATTTGATACATATATATTATCACATTGCCTATTCTGACAAAAATCAAATAACGTTTTCGTGACTAAGAATTACTACTTTGAAACTGAGGACACACATTTCTTGTCTTGCTTGCACAGATACTGAGTTCAAACTTCTTCATTCAAATAAGAAAATAATTTATTTGTTAAATTTTTAAAGAGTCTTAAGATATTTAAGTACTTAAATAAAAAATTCTTTTTAAGGAGAGATTAAGTAATCCTAGGAAAATGCTTATGAAATATTTTCCTAAAATGGGATACAGCTTTACTAAGTCCCCTGGGGAGAAAAAAATGAAATATTTGCAAAAAATACTATAGTTCTTTGGACCATCCATGGGAACATAGTAGTCTTCTCTGTGTTTAAATTTACCATGTTAAAGTGAAGATACTATTGAGAAATCACAACAATAAGGAACTTTTTTGGATATTCCTTGTGTATTATTATTGTGGGTTTTTTTGTTTGTTTTTTGATTTTTGTTTGTTTTTGTTTTTGTTTTTTTTTTTTTTTGGATTTTCGAAACAGAGTTTCTCTGTAGCTTTGGAGCCTGTCCTGTAACTAGCTCTTGTAGACCAGGCAGGTCTCAAACTCACCGTGATCTGCCTCCTCTGCTTCCTGAGTGCTGGGATTAAGGCATGCACTACCACAGAGACTACCTCAACGTTAGAGGTCTTTAGAGTTCCAGGGCCTCTACATTTCTTACTGTAATATTTCCATGGTTTTCTTCTCCAATATTGAAGAAAATTTGTGTCATATATTGTTCATTCATATTTAATAAAAGACCGTTGCACCACAGATATAAAAATTGACATAGGACATATTATGCAAAATTAAGTTTTGAGTAATTGTTTAATATAAGAATTAATTAGATAAGCAAAAGAGTCATTTTAAGCAAAGGTTCACCAAAAGAGCAAATCTCTACTGAAAATGAGTGGCTATTTTCCATGGATGCTGTTTAACATCCATGTGCAAAGCTATGAGGGGGGTGTAGGTCTGACTCAGGCAGTGAGGGCAGGCACTACTTCAAAGCCTGAGGATCTGGTTGGATCCCTGGAAACCATATTATTGAAGGAGAGTACCACTCCTGAAGTCTGTCCTCTGATTCACAAATACCTCCCTTGACATGCACACACACAGACACACAATAAATAAATAAAATGTAATTTAAAGGAATCAAATATGGAAAGATGACTGATACTATGCAAGGGGTATCAATATATTAGGACTTATTTTTTCCAGAGCATTGGTGTCAAAGCCTGGGAATTGAAATATGAAATCTAGGGATGACAATGAAGGGTTAGTAAAGACAAAACTAATCTGATAGCCACAACATTGAATCCTATAGAAAATTCGATGGTGTATTCTACAACCTTGTGTCTCAGGTTGGCAGACATGTAATATCCTTGAGTTACAAGTTTAACCAAACTACTTATTTTTTGCTATAATTATCATGTTTACTGTCATGAAATTTTGAAAATGGCATGTGTTGAGCTTGGTCTCTTATTTTTCTTGTATACTCCTGACTCTACAAATTTACTCTATTTGCTTTTTTTCCTTTGGAAATTCTTTATTCATTAATACATTGCTGTTTTAGTGGATAACCTCTGAGTCATCTAAACATAATTATAATTAAACCAAGTTATATAAGCACTGGTACTAATTGAGATTGAATTGCCAGAAAATACTAAAGAATAGAAAAGAATGAGACCACAAGCATTGGTTACATTCTTTAAAGTTAATAGTAAGGTGCAAGTCAAAATTATCTTTCCTTTGGTGCTATATACACAGCATTGTGACTATGGATATACATCACACCTTATTATTTTATTAATGTTATTTATCACAGCAGTGGTGTCTAAATTGTTTTTCTCTCAGAAGAAAGACACTGTCCAATTCACAAGTGTATCCCAATATTGTCTATACAAATTAGACGTTTACCATTCTGACTGGAATATGAATCTACCATTGATTTCAAATCATGAAAATTTTAATAGATGTTGATATAATTATAGTGACTTGTTTTATGTTGTTCTTTCTCTTGGAAGAAATCTCTTTCATCTCCTTCTGGCATACTGAATTAATAGGAAATATTCATGGGCTTTCTAGATTGATAGAGTCTTCTAAATTAAATTTTTTTTCATAACTCCATTTATCATGTCCCTCACCATAGCCCTGAAACTACTCATATCTATATTGAACAAGTAACTTTATTTAGAGAAATATGTAAAAAAATCAATTATATATTCATGTCATTTTTGGTTTGAACTTTTTATGTGTAATTTGCTTTCTAATGACTAAATCATCCACAAGGCAATAATTCTTAAGAAAACATTGATACTTTGCATAGATAAAAAAATTCATTTTCATGCCTGAAATTATTGTGATATGAAGTCTTAATCATCAATAACTTTTGAGCATGTAATGTCTTCCTTAATATTAAAATTCTATTTGCTATATTCTATGTGACTACAAACCACTTGCTATCAGTTCATTGTCCAGAAGCTTTGTAAGTATTTTGGTTCAGAAAGCAAATAACAGAGTGGATGTTCTCATTCATTTTTTTTTAAATAAAGACCATCCCAATGGACTTTGAGCCTTAGGAAGGTTTAGTTAAAGCACATTTAAAATATAAAAGAAAAAACTTTTGTACAAAAAAGCACAGACATGTAAAACTTGTGTAGAAATCCTAGGCATATAGAGGAAAGTTTGTTAAGATTATAAAATTTCATTAAAGACAAGAGTTCATAAAATAAACGTACTCAGTAAAACTCTGATGCTGCAAATACAAGTTAAAACTTTGTTACAGTGTCTTTTCAAAAAAAATATTTATTTTTTGAGATTATAGCATAATTACATTATTCTCCCACCTCTTTTATTACTCCAAGCTCTCACATTACCCCTTCTGGATCTCTTGAAAATTCATATTCATGGCCCCTTTCAATATTTTGTTGCTATGGAAATATGTGTGTTATGTGAGTGTTTGTGTGTGTGTTTGGGTTGCATATATGTGTGAGAATATGTATGTATGTATTTATGTATATATGTACACACATATCCTAAATATATAAGTAAACTCTGCTTTATCTAAACTTTATAAATGTCACAAATTTCTTGGCACTCTCTGGATTTGGAAACACCAATGATCTTTTCTTTCAGAGTATTGATGAGCCAACAGACATCACTGTAGAATTATGTGGGATCTCACAGCTTGCATGGCTTCAGTTCTACGGTCACTAGAGGTGACCTGGGAATGAAGATGTAACAGACACACTGACACACACACACACACACAAAAAAAAAAAAAAACAGAAAAACTTAGACAAGATGGTCTGGGCTCTCAGATGGAGAAGACTTAGCAAGCCTGAAGCTCAAAATGTACTTTAAATAAAGAGAAGCTACATTGTCGTATAAACTGAATGAGGAGGCAGAGTCATTTCAGATAAACATAAAGATTAGACTACTCAACAAAGATGGAGGTTTGGCTAACAGTACGAGCAGATTCTGTACTAAAGCAGTTGTCAGGCTGTGAACACCAGTGGTGATAAAGCTACAGGAAACATTCTATGTTCATACTATTGACATCCACATGATGACCTATAGAAAGCTTTTGCCATCTCTCAGAGGCTCACTTGGGGAAGACTTCGTGTAGTTAGCCTTTGCTTTAGGCTGTCAACTAGCTCCCAAATAAAGACACTTATCAGATATGAATGCATGACCTTAGCTTAGGTTTGTCCCACAAACTCTTTTAACTTAATTTAACCTGTTTCTCTTCATCTATGTTTTACCTCAGGGCTTTTTACCTTTCTTTCATTCTGTATACCCATCTTTCCTGCTTCCTCTTTGTCTGGCTGGCTGGTCGCTGGCATCTTTTCCCTTCTTCCTGAGCCTAATTCTTCCTCCTACTTACTCTCCCTGCTTAGAAGTTCCAGCTCAGGACTTGACTTACTCTACACACTAGTGAATGTAGATCTTAGATATTATGAAATGATGCAAGTAATTAGTAAACATGCATTAGAATCCAAACAAATTAGTTTCTTCATGCTCACTCCCTCTTGTCCCTTCTCTATCTCCCTTCTTCTCACTCCTTCACTCTCTCCCCATTCCTCCCTTACTTAAAGCATTTCTTTTACTTGTTTCCTCTTTTGCAAATATGCTTTCATCAACCTAATGTGAACTCTTTGTTTCTGAGAAAAAGAATACTTTCTTTCATCAGCGTCTTCTTCAAGACACCAGCATTTTAGAAAAGATTAAATTTGCAGAGGGATGTTTAAGAGACTTCCTTCAGACCATAGGACATTTCCTACATTTAGAGTTGATTGCTTTGTAGTCTCTCATTTTCTGCATGTTTATTGGTTGTGTGTCTCTGTATTAATCAACATAAATTTAAAAAAATCTCCTTTTGGAAGGTTGAGCGAAGCACTAATATATGGGGATAAAGATCAGTACTTAGATGTCATTTTATTACTCTATCCATTCAAAAGAATACTATTGAAGTCTCCCTTATGACATGACTGACCTTGAAGATGATTTTGGAACCAGATTGGTACCAGGCATTGGTTTCATTTTATGTAACAGGTTTTATATCTACCTGAAAAAAAAGTGTGATTGGTTGTTCCCATAACACCATTGCTACTACTGTACAAATGGTTAGATCTATTCACCACAGACAGGAAATATAAACAAACTATTTGTCCATCAATGAATATGCGGTGAAGGTATAGTTCATATACACAGTAGAATATTGACCAGCTATTGTGGAATACTCAGGTATATAGGTGGAACTATTATAATCACTCACAGTGAAGTAATCCAGAGCCATAAAGACAAATGCTATGCATTCTCTATCATATATAAATGTTAGCTTTGATATTAAGATGCATGTTTTCAGATCAGAGTATACAAAGATGTCTGGAAACTGGTAAGGAGGAATGTGGGTAAGATTTCAACGAAAGGAGGTGAGGGACAGAAAGTATGAAGGAGAAAATAGGAGTACTGGAACAGGAAGGGTTAAATGGTTGGAGATGGGAGAGTATGGTAGAGAGGGAGCAGAGGGAAGGATAACAAACATTGTGACCTAGCCAGAGAAGAATTGGGGCAAGTTCGTAGTACCATGCATGGCTTTCATCTCATGGAGTTTGCATTATATCCAAAGGAAAAGTGGTTGGAAAAGAACAATTAAAAATATCATTATATTTATGTTTCAATACTCGTGAAAGTAATTGTTGTGAAAAATGTATTGAGTATAAGCAAAAGCATATCAGTGCTAAATAATAGGATGTCTAGGTGATAGACAAGGATGGGACAGATTTGAATATATTGAAAGTCAAAAGAGAACCGCTTTGATGGGTAGGATTGCTGCTTTTGATCCTTTCATGAATATCATTTATGCAATGCAGTACAATTGACAGAGGCTGTGTTGTGTGTTCCAATAATTTATAATTTTGTATTACTATATGGCTTCTAAAAACATTATTATTATTATTATTAGTGACTGCCTCAGGTGAGGTGGAGGTAAAAACCAATTACTGATACATTACAATGCTATTTCCAAATGTAAGTCTACTTCACTTATGATTTATCAATCATTACAAATACTTCATCTTATTTTTTAGTAAGATTTTTTTGAACATCTTATTATGTAGATTAATTGATGAATTAGTAATCTATCATTTTTTTACTCAGCAACTTGTTGAAATAGTGTCTACTTTGGCTGGTTTTGGTTGACACTGTGCATGAGCTGATGTCAAAATGATCTACAAAAGCTTTGTAACAAGTGTATACATTTTAGAAGTCATTATAAGTTTAGCCATCCCAAGAGATGTCCTAGTTGTTGTTAACCAAATACAGTAACATAACCCAAGTGCTGAGTTTCCAAAGAGAAT
>PVIU01001919.1:0-65000 GCA_004026605.1 Ondatra zibethicus | reverse complement strand
TAAGACAAAAATACAAATTATTGTATGTTTTATTAAATTTTTCAATATTTACTTTTATAAAGTAGATCACTAATAACTAAATACTTTGAAGGTTCATTTCTTTCTTTTTATGTAACTTTTCAATATATACTTAACATAAGTGAGAAATATAATTCTGTGGCTTATTATTTTGTAGTCATTATTAATTTAGAACAAGTACAGATATATTAATAAGGGAATAACTCTACTTACTGTAAGTACATAATTATTATATAGTCTAGCAATTTGCTGTATATTTTCTTGCTCTTTCTATGTATAATTATTCTTTATTATAAATCCTACAATGAGCCAACAATCTAAGATTATGACTTTAGCCTGAGTTCATGAAACAATTTTATGTGTATCTATGTGAGAAGTGCCCATCAGGTGAAGAGTTCAAGCACAGATGTAAATAACAAAGCCTTAGAATCATTCTTCTATTCTTGGTGAATCCTGACTTAAGATGTGAACTTAGGAAGTCCATTTAACTCACTAAAACTTCAGTTTTTCAAGTTCCAAAATTAAAATGACTAGTGGCAACTTAAATGTCATTTTAATAAAAAGAGTACCTCTCCATATCTTTAGGTGTGCTGTAGATATGTTGTATGTCACATACACAGACAGTACAAACAAGGAGGTAATTCTAAGTGTTTTTCTATAGGATAGTATAGAAACCACACTGTCACATTTTAACACTCCATGGGAACCATTTGTTAAGGTTTCAAACAATAGCTTAATCAAAGGGCCACTGGCATGTTTTGAAGTCAGAAGGTCAGAGAAACTTAACAGTGAATCTGAAGGGGAAGATAGCATTCATAACGCATAACTGTAGTGTACATGTGGTAAAGTTACCAGTCCCTACTCTAGAGTGTAACAGTAAATTGTGTTGAATAAATATTTGAATGATATGTCTGTTCAACTGTCTTTTGATGTGAGTGGTAGCACAGAGAACACATCAGCAAACATCTGAAGTAAGATATGAGGTAGTTTCAGAGATACTTCCTTTTACATGTAGGTAAAGTCACTGTGAATGATTTTTAGCAATCTTTTAATGATGTTATCACTTGTAAGACAAAGCAGATTTTTCTATTTTTGTTCATCTCAGCAATTCCCTATTTCCTCCCATGTAACAACCTCCTTGATAAAGATTTAGAAATTAAATTTAAATGAAATATCTAAATCATAGCAGTTTTAAGACACAGTAATTAAAAATTTTTTGAATGTAGTATCTGATAAAGAGGGGAAAGATAACTATTCATAAGTAAATTTTTAAGAGTATCCTTCTCCTTAGTCACCTAAAATGCATTCTTTATTTAAAGATAATCATTTACCTTAGGAGGTAATTTTCTACTTTCCTGTTTTCCTTTTCTTTTTTGAGATTATATTATAATTACACCATCGCCCTTCCATTTCTTCCCTCCAATCACTCCAACATGCCCACCTTTGCTGCCATTCAAAGTCATGACCTTATTTTTGTTGAAGGTTGTTATGTGTGTGTGTGTTTGTGTGTATGTGTGTACATCTCTTGTTGGAATGCTACTTGTATCTGTGTTTTCCAGGCTGATAATTTGGTATTAGACATCCAATTACTGTGTTCTTCCCTGGAGAAGACCAACTCGGTCTCATAACTTTTGTCAATTGCCTATAGTTCTTTAATGTTGAGGACTCTTGAACGTCTCCTTTTCTGCATGTAGACTGAAGTTTTGTCCCCCTGGTCCCACAGTTATTCAGTCCCAAATAAACATGGAGAGGCTTATATTAATTATAAACTGTTTGACCTATTGCTCAGGCTTATTACTAACTAGCTATTACAACTTAAATGAATTCATAATTCTTATCTTTGTTTTGCTAGTCATGTGGCTTGGTACCTTTTCTCAATAAGACAGTCTTACTTGCTTCCCCTGTGCATGGCTTGTGACTGTGTCTCTGCCGTTCCTCTTCTCAGAATTCTTCTCATCTGGTTGTCCTGTTTATATTTCCTGCCTGGTTACTGGCCAATCAGCATTTTGTTAACCCAATACAAATGACAAATCCTTACAGTGTACAAGAGCATTATTCTACAGCATGGACTGACATATCCATTGTAGGTCATCTCATTCAACTCACATTTGGTAGTCATGTTGGTGAGACCTTATTGGGGTTGCTTTTGATGTTACTAGGGGACACAGTCTCATAGCACACTCCCTGATTCTCTGACTCTTACACTATTTCTGCCCACTTTTCTGCGACGTTCTGAGCCTTTAGGCACTGGAATTGTTTTGTATAAACCCACTGGAACTGGGATCCATAACCATGTATTTTCATTTCTAATGGTCTCCATCTGTTGCAAAAAGAAGTTTCCTTGATGAGGAGCAAAGATTGCACTTATATAGGAACAAATGTTTAAAATTTACTTTGTGATCATGATGACTGGTTATTGAATTGCAGGTTGTATATTCTCCTCCCAGATGAAATAGAAATATTTTTATTTCTTTTCTCTAAGCACACTCCATACATAGAGTTCAATACCTTCAACTTGTCTGAGAAAATATACACAGTTTTTCTATTTTAATGAAAACAATGAGATATATCTAGAAAAAAATTAAAAACAAAACTATTGTTAAGTCAGAGACAAAAATGTTCTCCTTAGTGAGGTATTATGAATATAGTCAGTTTACCCTATATCTGAGGATGAAGGACTTCTTTGAATTTCACTATTTTATACAGATAAGAAAAGAAAAGGGAAATGACTCTTCTCTAACTGTTGTAATGGAGGGGAAATATTTAAGTGCATAACAGTATATATTTTCTTCAGTATTATCTCATGAAGGGAGATGGTAAATTTAAGCAATGCATATTTGCTTACTACATGGTTTATGTTAGCTACTGTGTGTCATCTAAAAAGCATGCCATCAGGAAAGGTGGAAATCTGAAAATTTCATGTATTGTATTTGAATATATCCATGTCCATTCTCCATCTTCTTACAGTTCTACCATCAACACTCACCCAACTGTGTGTCTTTACATTTTTTAATCCATTGAATCCCAGTAAAACTAGCAATGTACTCTTGAATTTGATTTAGACAAAGAATAAAACAAAAATTTATGAAGTATGTTAAGTTCATAAGAAAAATTTAAGAACTATGTAAAAAAGGATGATAATGACATTAACAAAAGAAATATAAACTCTAAAGATACCTTTTTATTTCCATTGGTTTTATATAGCTAAGTAACCAAGAATCCCACTAAATATAGAAACTGCTGGCATATACAAATTAATAACAACAATATAAGAATAAGACATATTATCTCACCTTCAACTAAAATTCTCTCCTTTATCATAACATACTTTAATATTTGATTAATAATTTTAAAATTTTAATGCTGAAAATATGCCTGGGCAAAGATCAATGATTTTGCCATAAATATCAGTAGATTTTTAAGAAGATGGCAATCTAAAAGACATTAAATGTTTAAAAAGCTCCATAGAATTCTGTAGTAACTAATTTATAGAACTTCTAGAATCAAAATTATTGAAACCAATTCCCCTGCAAATACCACAGGCCATCTTTACAGATAAACAACATTGACTCTTAACACCATGTAAAAATGTCACTGAAATGTCATGAAAATTTTGTTTTTAATTTAATTATTGCAGAAGACTTTTGTTTTATGATGATTAGCACATTATCATCAAAATTTATAAAACCCTATAAACAAGGTAAACTCATACACGTATTGAAAATGTGACATATAGAATGATGTAAATCCAAATTGCAATGTCCACGTGCTTCATGAAAAGTGATAAGTGCACTTAGGTTTCAAATAAAAACTGCATTTTCATGTTACTTTCCAGGATGTGCTTCTCATTGAAAGCATTAGATTGTTTATTTGAATAATTAAATGCCAAGACAAATCAAGGTAGACTTTTTTTTCTCCTACATCATCATCATGAAAAACCCCTGTTAAATGAAGTAAAGCACATGGGCCAATATTAAGATATTCCAAGAAATTGTAAAAACACTTCCTTGTGTAATTGATACTCATTGATAAGTAAGGAAAGAGTCTTCTCTCATGAATTATTTCTACCTAGGCAGAAAATATTCTACATTGAAGTTTCTATGGTACCCTTTGCAGTTATTTTTCTTTTAATTAAATCAGTGAACTTGATTATTCATAAGTAATACCATCATGATTTGGACTTCTTGTTTAAAACTGTGACTGGGAAAGTGAGAGAGCTAATTAAAAATGTTACCTATCAGGAGCTTCCACATTTCATATGCTTAAGATAGGGAACATGTTATAATCTGTATAAATGATATGGTAAAAACACCTATGCATATGTAAAGGAAGAAGATGATCGTACTAATAGATAACTCATGATATATTTTTAAATTTTGGTGGTTAATCAATGACTGTATAATTTCCTCACGTTTTTATTTGGGCAATGTTCTAGAAGCTGAGGTCAAATTCATTAAATATAACATTTTTGTGCTAGAACAATTGCACTAATTTGTATAATGTAAACTCAAGTGTAATAAACCTCCAGGTAGCTATGGTGTCAGTCATTCTGTATCCACTATCAGAGATCTTTATTGAATTATGAGAATTAGGTTTTTAAATATGATGAGGATTCCATAAGGAATCTAGGAAATTGAAGCATAGTATCAAATCCTTTCATTAGTGATAGTTATAATGATGTATGGTACTTTGATAATCCACATCTAAAATCTCTCCTTAGAATGACAAGACCAAAAGCATTTATAATTATATTTACTTTTGAAAGATTATGGTTTATAGTTAAAACAGAAGAGGCTTCCTGTCATTTTCTAAACCCGTTAAATGTGACAGAATCTATTTTTCTGCCAAGTTGTGGGGACCAGGCAGAGAGCAAATTTGCTGTGGTCAGCTAAGTGTAACCACTGGGCAGGAAAGTGAATTTAATAATGCATTATTGTTCTTCACTGAAGGTGAACTGTTACAGTGCCTTTGTTATGGCAGACTTTGCCTCTGCTTAGCTTTCCAGATGCTGTGTAGATTACCTGATTAAAACCTCTAATGCATGATAAAATGTACCAGGTATTCTTTTATATTAGCTGAAATGCATCCCTGTTAGGGCCATAATACAGAATCTAACTGGCTATTTTCCAATTATATTACCCGATGTATTCATGGTATGAATAAGCACTTGATATATAAGTGTACAGTAAATTATATAGAAACTTAAGTATATATAGCTTATCTTAAAGCAATAGTATATTATTTTGTTATCACTGAAAATAAATTTCTAATGTCAGGAAGCAGTTACGAGCATATTGTTTCAAATAATGGATAAATCATGCTTTTCACATATTAAAACTAAATGAGACTATTTGAAATAGAATTAATTATTTCATGACTATATTATTTCCATTGCTATATCTTTTTGATTATGTATTCTTTTAAATGATGCAAAACTTTCTACTATTAAGCATGTTGAATAGCTTTAGTGCTTTGGGAAGTTTTAGTACTCATTTGATTAAAAAAATACTTTTAAAATATTGTTTTCTCTTAATGTTGCCCTACTTGAAATTCACTAAAATGTGCACACAATAATATCCAAAAATAATTAGATAGAAACACAATCTTTAAGATTGTAGATACATGTAGGGAATTTGTACATGTTAATGTGAGTTCTTCTATTGATTATAGGTGTCATTATGATTTTCAAGGTATTTATGAATGTAATGCATATTCTGGGCTTCTATTAGCTAGACGTATACTGTCATAGTTGAAAATCAAAGAGTTAATTTCAAAACTAAGTTATAAGAGATTTTTGCTTTGTTCTCCCAAGCCTTTCAAAAGAAGTATTTCTTGAAATCCAGAACTGAAAGGGTGCATACATACTAATCTCTAGTTGTCATTGTTGAACTTTGCAGTAAAGAGGCAGAGAGAAGCATTTTTTCTGAATACCAAGAGCATCCATCAATAAATATCACTACGGGCCATAGAACATGCAAGTTCAAAAGACAGAATCAAACCAGGAATTGATGAAAATAAAAATAACAGCTGTGCTTGTGAAGAGTGTTTATAAAACAGTGATGGAGAAAATTATCTTCTCCATTCGTTCTTCTTAAAGCCATGTGTGCAGCATAGAGGCATATCAATTTAAATTATATCTCCACTTAGAATATACATACTAAACATTTGAATTCTAAATTGTAGCATTAAAATATGTACAACTGTGCAAGATTCAAGAATGAGAAGTGATTTGCAGTGTGATGATTATAAAGAAATATCAGTAACTGCCCATAGTAATTTAAACTCTTCAGTTATCTTATTGACGTGACAGTCCTGTTTCCTTTAAGGACAAGAAAGATTTAGCAATGTTGAAACATAACAAGTCTGTTTTGATCATAAAATCTTATTTAATTAAAAAATTGAGAGCTTTTTGATAAGGAAGGTACGAATACTAGAAATCTATGTTAGGCTTAATATATTTGTGTGGTTGTTAAATATATAGTCTTGCTTCTAAAATCTCCCGAAACTTTGAGAGATTATTATTGTTCATTGCTCCCCTAGAAAGTTGATATAAAGATTTTAATAGCTTGTGCTCTTCATTATCTTAAAATTTAAGGAACCTTTTCTTCCAAAGGCTTTGTTTCAAAGACATTAAAAGGATATTAGATCCTCAGATTTCATGTTAAAGGCACCGTATTTACTCTTAGGTCATCAGAAGTCACCTTCACTCCGTCTGGATGTTGTAGTTCCTCTGACACGCAAAGGAGTGTAGTCTGTTCTTCTGGAATGACTTTTGTTATTTACCAATATCACAGATATAAAGACTGTTGTAGTGGAGAATATTGTAACTGAGCTCCAACTCCAGTAAAGGTTCTCAATCTTTGCATGGTACCTGCAGTTGATAAAGGCATGACTTACTGTAGGAATTATACAGTGTTCTCATTCCTCTTCCAGTTTACAGCCTCTGAAATCTTCTCCGCAATCTTCTCCTTCCTTATAACTCTTCTACAGGAAGCAAGTAGGACTTTCAACCCTTTCCTTTATGTGTCTTGCTTTCTAAGACCACGCTAATGAAATGCTTGTCCTAAGAGTAACTGCTTTTCCTGGGAGGAACACAAAACATCACAAACAAGTATATTTTAGAGCTCTGGTCTCCTGTCACCATTATATTGAAATAATGAAACTGACAGCAACATCAAGTGTTTCATCCTAAAATTCAGTTAGATTTTCAACTAACTTAGTATTAATATTATTTCAATAATCTGTATTCTTTCACAGTTAGGAACAATCAGTGTGGAATGTCTAAAAGGGCAATGGCTAGAAGAGCAGCATTTATTTAAAGTACAGGAAATGATAGTGTATTCTTGTGATTTTAGAGAAGGGTGAAAGAGTCCATTGAATGTTCAGAAAGTAGCATATCTGAATGCATTTATTTTTATTTTTGTGAATTGCACTTTATTTCATGGAAAAAGTGGAAATATATTTTGTTTGTATACATATGTGTCAGTAGAAATAACTCCAGTGTGTGGGAGGAGCCCATCTCATCATTTTTCCACACAATTTTCTTTAGTAAATAAAAGACATAGTTCATTGTGTAGACAAAGCACTAATGAAAGCCATCACACTTGGAGTGATGACATAGTTGCTGGCTGAACACAATGACTGTGGAAAGTCTTCTGTGAAAGTCTAATACTTTTGCTCCATTATTTTCATTTATTTCTTTTAAAATTATAAATATTTTTTCACAAAGTTGGCTATTATCATTTGATTTTCACCAATATTTTAAATTACAAATTAATAAATGATCATAAGCTACAAAAATAATGAAAAATAAACAATGCCAGGGAAAATGAGTACCATGAACATCAACTCTGCTTTTACTGTTATCTGCTTTTATGTTCATCTGTAGTCAAAACCAAATATGTAGTAACTGCTCAACATCACACAGCATCAAAGCAAAATGAAAATACAAGGTCAAGCAGCACAGTCTGATAGAGAAAACAAGCTGAAGCCAAAATTACCTAAGTGTGACAAGTGCTTTACTCTCATAAAATATACTACCTGAAATATACCAACAATAAATAATAGGTGTTTTAGTTTCCTTTCCTATTATTGTGATAAAATACACAGAGCAAAGCATTGTAAAGGACAAAAGGATTTATTTAGCTGACAATTCCAAGTTAAAGTTCATCATTGTCAGGAAGTCAAGGCAACAGACACTTGAAACATCTGGTCATATTATATTCATCAAAGAGCAGAAAGCAATGAATTATTGCATCAATTCTTCTGTTCTGATCACTTTTTTCCAGGACTTTCCCCAATAAATGGTGCTTCCAACATTCAGGATGAATCTTTCCACATTAATTAAAAGAATTAAAACAATTCTTCACAGTCACGCCCAAAGGTCGACTCAATCTACACAATCCCTCATTCCTATTCATGATCCTCCCCACTTTACATTCTTTCTCTCAATAAATTGAAAACCATAAAGTTTAATAAAATAAGATGAAAAATTACTAAAATAAAACAGACAAAAATATGAAACAGGGAGTCTGGTTTTGTTTTTGTTTATCAACTACTCCTGAGCATAGGGCCTACCTTGGAGGTTGGTTGACATATTCATTGATACTCCATTGGAAAAAAAGCAATTTTCTCTTTCCCAACACATATCAATTACAAACATCTTCTTGGTTAGGGATAAGAATTTGCATCCTCGGCCAGGCAGTGGTGGCGCACGCCTTTAATCCCAGCACTTGTGAGGCAGAGGCAGGCGGATCTCTGTGAGTTCGAGGCCAACCTGGTCCACAAAAGCTAGTTCCAGGACAGCCACGGCTATATAGAGAACCTGTCTCAAAAAACTGAAAAAAAATTGCATCCTCTTATTTTACTCCATGCTTGGATTTCCTTGAGTTTGAACTTGTGCAGGTCCTGTGCGTACTGTTCCATGCTTGTGAGGTTGTATGTGTATCAGTCCTGTTAGTCTGAAAAATGCTATTGCCTTAAAGTCCTTGACAACATTCAACCCTTCCTTGTAATCTTTCTACATCCTCCCCCACAGAGGTCCCTGGGCCTTGAAGGGAAGAATTTGGTAAGTTCACTCACTCCACTTATGGCAGAGTGCTCCAAAATTTTTCTCACACTGTCCATTCTCCAGTTGTGGGTTTCTGTGTGGGTTAACACCTAATGTAACATGAAGCTGCTCTGATGAGGGTTGAGTAATACAAACAAGAAAAAATAAAAGAATTAAATAATTTTTTATGTACACCACCTTCCAAAGTTAAATCAATGTTAAATAAACAATTTAACAGACTCAAAACCTCTAGTGAAATAGAAATAGTGACATAAATCCCCAAACATAAGAAAACTCTGTGACAAAGGGGTTTAGTACAGAATTCTACTAAACCTCCAAGGAAGAATTGTCAAAAATATCCCTCAAATTATTCCATAAAATGAAACTGAAAAAATAGTTTCTAATGTTTTTAAGGCATTAAAGTTATTATCCTGAAAACTGAACCATTGAAAGGCTCCACTACAACAAGTAAAGAATATTATAGAACATATCCCTTATGAACATTCATTCAAATAGTCTCAATAAATACTTACAGAACAAAAGCAAAAGCACCTCAAAAAGATCATACACACTATGATTAATTTGGCTTGATCCCATTGATATAGGGATGAATTACCATATGGAAATCAATAAACATAACTAACCACATAAACAGACTAACAGATAAAAAACACATGGAAATCCTATTAGATGCAGAAAATACCATTGAAAAAATTGAACATTACTTCATGATGAAAGTCCTGAAGAACTGAGAGATACAAGGGAAACACCTGAACACAATAAAGACAATTTATAGCAGCCCACAGCCAATAATACCCTAAATGGAGAGGAATGCAAAGCATTTCCACTAAAATCTGGAACAAGATAATGATGTCCATTCTCTACATACCTACCCTTACAGTATTTATGTAGATAGAAATTTCTGACTTGCCTGGTCCCACAGCTGTTCACTCCGAAATAAACAAACAGAGGATTATATTAATTATAAACTTTTTGGCCTATTGCTCAGGCTTATTACTAACTAGCTCCTACAACCAGAGTTAACTCATAATTCTTATCTATGTTTAGCCATGTGGCTTGGTACCTTTTCTCAGTAAGGCATTCTCATCTTGTTTCCTCTGTATGTGGATGACAACTGATTCTCTGCCTTTCCTCTTCCCAGAATTGTCCATATCTGATCACCCCCCCTATACTTCCTGCATGGTTCCTAGCCAATCAGCATTTTATTAAACCAACATGAGTGGCAAATCTTAACAGTGTACAAGAGAATTATCTCACAGCATATTTGAAATCTTAGATAGAGTAATACAACAGCTGAAGAAAATCAAAGTGATAGAAATAGGGAAAGAAGTCAAATATGCTAATTATTTATTTACATATAGCGTGTATTTGACTGTGTCACAGAAGCATGGGAAGAACTTTCTACCATGTAGGTCCCAGGGACTGAGTTCAAATTGACAGGCCTGGCTTCAAGTGCTTTACCCTGCTAAGCCATCTTACCTGACTTAGTTATTAAAGTTTTTACTGCAACGAATCTTAAGAAAAATGTCATTACTCTTATTCCCTTACTCATGAAATTTCAGAAAATGAGTTTATCAAATAAACAAGTGCATTCATTATTTAGAGAATGTATTACTTTAGAAATCCAGCAAGTGTTTTAATAATTTCCCAAATTGGTACAAAATTTTTACTTTAAATGAAGAAACTCTTTGGCAAACTAAAAGTATTTTCACATAAGTGACTTTTTTGTTTTGATTTTGGATCAGCCAACTTGAGAGGCAGTATTAAACTATTATTCCAAACATTTAAAAATCATCTTGAAGTTTACTCAGTGTTCAGCATATTCATAAAAATAATTGTTTATCATTAAGATTTGTTTATTTGTTGGACTTCTCAAAACTATAAAGCCACTTATATACACGAATAAGAAAAGTATTCTAAGGACTCATTATAAATTGCTATTATGTAATACATAATCAACTCCCAAAGCATGGTATGAAAAGCTACAAGGCACTTACTTGCCTTTATTTTTTTTGCAGTTTACTTTCTGATGGAATTTTGAGCATCCTTAGCAAAAGCACAATTGTTGCATTGCTTGGTTGTGAGTTTTGCTCAGTCTTACCTCATTATTTTATATAAATTGATCAAATTCCAAATAATCACTATTGTTTTTATCATTTTGGTTTCTTAACAGATTAAAAATAAGAAATATGTTCCGGAATTTAATTAGAAATCATAGCGAGAAAACTTTTTGGCAGGGAAATGAATCTTAAACATTCTACATGCAACTTGTAAATAAAATTTCCTTGCTATATATTTAAGGTAGAAAGGTGCAAAATCAATGAGAATCCTTCTTTAAGTTTGATTATCCAAGTTTCAATCAGTGTCTTGTTATATTCTGTGAATGTTAAAGCAAAAGAATAAAACTTTGGTAAGTGGGATTTTCTAAACATCCCTTATGTATCTTAAAAACTAACCTGGATCATAGTAAATATCTATAGTTATAATTTTAAAGAATGTGAAAATAATCCTTTTGGTTTAAATACTGTTCTAAAAATAGATTCAGACAATTACTACCTTTCCCAAAGTCATTTTAGCTTGTTTTTCTCACTGCTTATTAAGATGAAAAGAAATTACCTTAATCTAGACATTTAACAAGGTTTTTTACAACATACGCACATAACCTAAGTAATCGCTAAGTTGAAAGAAAACTAAAAACTTTATTTTATTTTAATAGCACAATTCTGTCAAAATTATGAACTTTTTCTTTTTTGTACTGTGTGACAAAAACCTATAATTTTAACATTTATAAAACTAAATATTCATTTATTTTACTTCCAGAATTAAATTGTTAATATTAATTAAAATGTTAAAAATAAAGCTTTAGAGTACTATTTTCAATTTGTTAATTTATATGATGTTTCTCATTTTCTTGATGGTCTACATAGCTGCAATGTGGACTTGGAGGAGCAAAAAAATGCTGTTTAAACATTTGAAAAGAACTGCTCTGCATCTTTTAATATTGTTAATTTTAGAAGCAGAACTTGAGGATGTTTAGAAAGTCTTCCATCCCTTAATGATTTCTGGGGATATTATTATGATAACATGTCTCATAATGACTTCAAATTCTTAGTAAAGCAAGCAAGCAAGCAAGCAGTCAGGTCCGCAAGAACCATTTCCCTTTAAGGCAAGGAATACGTTTGAAAGAGACAGGCACGTTCCTTTTATTTTTTTGATGTTTGACTTTTTCCTTCCCTTCATGTGTTTTCTGTTTAGTGAGCCTGAAATGTGAGTAAACAGTAATAAAAAGGCAAATCAACATAAAAATGTCACCTTGCATGGAGAGGACATTTCAAAGATCCTTTATCAGTTGTTTCATTTTCGCCTGTCAGATGTTGAAATCTTTTACTACCCCTCATATTGCACTGAAATGCAGGTCTACTGATAGTGTCTTCCTTTAGCTAAGCTGTGAAGAAGTCAGAATTTCATTTGTAAAGGCAGTTATCACAGCATGTAGCGGGCCGAGCTTATTGGTCCTTATTTAGCCAACCTGAAGATAAGATGTCTAATTTCCTGGCTAGGCCCCTCTCCAAACCCTTCTCACACACTGATTATTGGGTAGAGAAATACAGAAAGGGGCACTTGTTCAAAGTACCCACATAGGCTTTTCTCTACCACTTCTTATTCTGGGAACCTGAGTTGCTATTCCTTAGAACCTAAAGTTAGCATAGATAAGCCCATAACTGTGAAGCATTTCGTAGCCTAGAATAAGATAAAGGTACCCAAACAGCCTCTGTCCAAACACTGAAATGTTCATAAAAGTCTTTAAAATCATTTTGATGTTAGCTTGACTGATAAGTAAGAATTTAATATGAACTATAAGTAAACATGGTCATGTATTTAAGCTGGGAGCAGATTCATGGTTCCATGCCAAAAACATTATGTAAATGATAAATGACAACCTTGGAGTTCCCCTGACACATACTTCTGCAGTTTCATATAATATTTTCCTTTCCTCTCCTCCTTATGGCATTCATAAGAATAGTCAGAGGGATTGCTTATGGAACTTGAAAAAGCCTTAAAGGTAACTTAAATAAATATGATATGATCACTGAAGTAAAACCTTTTGTCACTCTTCTAAAAATGCAAGGAAACGCCTTCAAAACATATGCTTCTCTGAGACTCACTGTTTCCATTTTATACTCACAATTAGAAGAAATTATCTTCAGGCCATAAGAATGCTATTGGATATTGATATACTACTTGCGTTTTTCCTTACAAAGCAAAAAAACAACCAACTTTCTGTTCAATATTTTTAAAAATAAAGTGATTAAACCCCAATTAAATTTTCTAATGTAAATAATATCTCTCACTATCTGTTGAACTCTGTTCTTTTTCCATGTTCTAAATAGAACATGCCCTTCAAGTAGGGTCATAAATTGTTGGCACTACTTAAATATAGACATAGTTTTGTTATTTGTTTGCCAAAATTTTTCATTTAACTCATGAATAAAACTAGAGAAATCTGTTCAAATACATATTGTTGTTTTTGTGCATGTCCCAATTCTTTTGAGATGTAAAAGCAAAATCAGCCTTGAAGGTTAGAAATGTGGCCTTGGTTGCCTAAACATATTTTCTTAGGTTATTCTTATATATGGAAACAATAAATGCAATTAATATTGGCAGGAATATTAGTTAAACGACACTGCATCAGGGATCCCATATTCCTCTCCTTGCTCCCCTACAATTCTGTGGTCTCTTTCTTCATTGACTGCTACTGGTTGCTTACTTGCATATATGTAAGAGTATATGTTATGTATACATGTATATGTATATACAAATGTATTTGTAAATATAACCAGTTCAGTCTGTATAATATTACTTGCATATGGTTTATAGTTGAAAATTTTACACTGGGCACCCAATGGGTGTGTTCTTCCCTGGATAACACCGCCTCTACTACTCCCAGCTTTAATCAGTGCCTATAATTCTTTCAATAGTTTTGAAGAGGCTTCATGGGCTTTTCCCCATCTAGTTTTCCATGTTCATAGATGTCATCCTTCATCTCACATATGAGTATCAATGTTGGTGAGAACTTATGGGTCTATCTTCTGACATTATAGAAGAAAAAATCTCATTGCAAATTTCATGATCTTCTGGCTCCTCCACTCTTTCCCTCCTTACAAAATATTCCTTGAACCTTAGCTGTGGGATAATTTTGAGGATCTGTCCATTGGAACTTGGCTCATAACTCTGTCTTTTGTTTCTGGTTTACTGTTGTGGTCGCTATTTATTGCAAAGAAAAGTTTTCTTGAAGATAGGTGGAGACTACACTTATCTGAATCTGTGGGTATAAGAACAAATTTTAAATAGTTGTTATGGTTTGTGCAGGTTTGATAAAGGACTAGTTGTTGGGTCTCCAAAATCTATGACTTCACTAGCAATGAGTAGATAACTAAGTTTCCAGTAATAGCCGTGATTTCTCTCCTGTTAATCGAGTTTTAAGTACACTTAGAGAGCTGCTGATTTCCAACAAGATATATGTGCCACTATTGCACTCTTAGGGCTTCATGCCACGGTGTTTGTTGATCAGCTTCATCACCATCATGTATGGATGGGACTCTTGGCTCCCTCGCTCCTCTGGAAGCTTGCATGGTAGCTTTTGACACCACGAAAGCTAGTCTTCAGGAAGGTGGTTTTCAGGTCGGGTCAACTTCAGGAGTCTCTGGATCCTGTTATTGAAGTGCATGTTGTCTTCAGCAATAGGGATGGACTTGCCTTTCATTTCTAGAGGACAAGAGGGCAACAGCAGTTGGTTATGGTTTGGGAATCTCTTGGACAACCCTGGACAAGAACTCAATAAAAGGCTTCTCATGCCTGGTATTGGTGTTTTTGTTGGGTGGACTTTGGCTCTAGAGGGAGCATTGCCAACACTGATAGACAAGTTTATTCAAACCATATATGTACATTTAAACACAGAAATCTATGTATTATAGGTTTGTCTTAGATAAACAGTTAATAGTAAGATTCCCTGTGACTTTATGAGACATCCTTATTGCTTTGATCCTCCTCACTCCTATATTTACCTCTTAGTTGCCAGGCTAAAGGGTTTTTGTCATCCCATTTTCCTGCTCAGTTCATTTGTTTCCTGAAACTCCCCTTTATCCTCCTCTCTAAAAAGAATTAGATTTTATCAATCTGCATTGAAACCCCACAAAGAAAGATTTTCAGCCATAATTATCTTTCTGAATTTTCCAACTCACACGGATGCCTGTCACTTGTCAGTCACTGCATAAAATACATCATTATCAGTTGGTTATTTTCAATTGTTAAAAGGAAGCCACTCACAAATATCATGAGCAAATGTGCCAAGTCTCAAACGGGAAAATAAACAACATAACAATAATAAGAATTATTGTGAGTGTGTTGTATGTCACTGTATGCATTTATGCATGCACTTCTTTCTTCTTGAAAAAAGTTACACAAAGTATAATATTTTAAAGAACGAAGTCTAATACCACAGTACAGTGGTACAGGTCTTCTAAAGAGATGTTGACTTTCCTACTTACATCTATGTTTTCACTATTACCATGCTGTGAAATCAAATTCAAAATAATAATACTCATCACAAAGTTACTCTGAAATATTAGAAATTTCCCCATATTTTCAATACTGTTTTTTACGTATTGTTTTTTATCTATACAGTCACAAGTTTTAAAAATTTTCTATCTTCCTTTAGTTTATGTACTCTGGAAGACCTCTTGTCTCATTCCACAGATAAATTCCAGTATTTTTTGCCTAGTTTTTACATGAGTTCCAGAACAATTGATAATAATATTCAAGTGGTTACCTGCTCAATAACTAGCCCCATTCAATAAATTATTAATCTCATGAGAAAAAACCACATATTTCCTAATATGTCTTATCATTCCATTTATTAACAAGAACCATTTACAAACCTATTGTTTTATTACTTGAGATTGATTTTTATGTGTCTAAGTATTTTGTCCACATGTATGTAAATCTACCATATGTATGTAGTACCCACAGATGTCAGAAAATGTTATTAGATTCCCAGGAGATTCACAGATACTAGTGAACCTCCATTGAGTGTTAAGATCTCAGCCTACACCCTCTGGAGAACACCCAGTGTGTCAGGCAAAGTGGCTCACTTGTTTTATCTCATCACATGGGAGGCAGAGGCAAGTGGATCTCTGTGAGTTCAAGGCTAGCCTGGTCTAGGTAGTGAGTTTCAGAATAGCCAGCACTACATAGTGAGATCCTGTTTTGAAAAAATAAACAAAAAAACTAAACACACACACACACACACACACACACACAACATAAGCATCAATAAAAGAACAGACAGTGCTCTTAACGACTGAGCCATCTTTTCAACAATAGGCTAACAGAGAGAGAGAGAGAGAGAGAGAGAGAGAGAGAGAGAGAGAGAGAGAGAGACAGAGACAGAGAGAGACAGAGAGAGACAGAGAGAGACAGAGAGGGAGAGTGAGCTTCAGAATTCACGGTGCAGAATATCATTCAAGTTTTACAGTTCTTAATGATTTGTAACATGGGTTCTTCAACATTTAGATAAAATACAACCATCTCCACTTTGTTTATAAGTTATAGATTCCACCATACATTTTCCTTTAATAGAAATATATTAGCATAAAACACTTGAAATTTAGGCATGTTCTGAAATAAGTTGCCTTCCACAGTTAATATGTGCATATTCAAAACAGAGACATTTAACTGGCTATAAAACTACTTAGTCTGAATAACGTCTTTGGAGAATTAGTGTATTATTTGCCTCCAATTGTGAGTTATCTGAGGAGTTCAGGTCTGCAGTGCATTGTGCTTATGTCTATTATTCAACAAATGGAGGATTCCTATTTAAGTGGTAAATTTACCTTTAAGATATCTATATCATTTTCCATCTTGAACTATATATGTTCTTCTAACTCCCTTTCTATTACTTCACACATCTTTATGTCATGTGGGTCATAAGTAGAGACAAAAATGACAGCTTATCATATGCCCTCCTGGACAGTGTCATAGGGATTTAAGATTTTAATTTTTAAATAAAATAGAGATGAAATGAAAATTCTTGCTGGAAATGAAGATGTGTAAAGTCCTCAATGCTCAACATGTATGCACTGAAAGAGTGTTAACTGCATACAGTTACCTGAAACACTATGATGGCATTTCTAAAAGGAAAGGACTACTTTTTAAATCTCAAGTCGATCAGTGTATATGGCTTACTTGTATTCATTTTTATTTTTTCTTTCTTTCTTCTGCCAATTTACAAATCTTAAATCTTTGAAAAAGAAAACGGAGAAATTACAACATTTCTCCTTCCCTTTCTACACACCAAGTCCTCCTATGTACTCCTCTATGCTCTATTTTAAATTCATGGGCTCTTTTTACATTAATTTTATTACATGCATATATGTACATACATATACATTTCTAAATATAATACAATCAATAAAAACCATCAATCAATATCTCTTGTAGGTTTGGTTACAGGGCTGACCATTTTTCACTAGAAAACCAATTGCACACACACACACACA
This sequence comes from Ondatra zibethicus, assembly GCA_004026605.1. Lineage (NCBI taxonomy): Eukaryota > Metazoa > Chordata > Mammalia > Rodentia > Cricetidae > Ondatra > Ondatra zibethicus. Next base: position 47,354 of record PVIU01001919.1, on the reverse strand, counting down.
CACACACAAACAAATTCCATAGGAAGAGCACAACTCCTGCTTTTAGTTTTCTTCAGTTGCCTATAATTTCTTATGTAGGGTTGAGGCTTTGTGCACTTTTACCAGCATGCTTGGGCATATCCATTGGTTTAGGTCATGTTCAACTCATGTTTGAAAAGTTACATTAGTGAGACTTTATGGGCATAGCTTCTAATAGTAGGAGGAGATGCAATCTCACAGCAAAATCCGCTATCCTTTGGCTCTTACAATCTTTCTGCCTCCTCTTCCTCAATGTTTCCCAAGACTTAGGCATGGATGTATTTTGTAGATGTATCCATTGGGACTGGTCTCCACACATCTGCATTTTGTCTGATTGTGATCTTAAAAATTATTTCTTTTTTCAGAGATTATAATGTAATTACATCATTTTCTCCTTTAAAATGTTCCTATATACCACTTTCTGCTCTCTTTCAAATTCATAGCTCCTTTTGAATTATCTAGTTATATACACATATGTAGATACATTTGTACACATACACACATATTTCTTAGTAAAATCTTCTCAGTCTGTACGTTACTTGTATGCCTGTTTTCAGGACTACCTTTGGTATTGAATGACCAGTTGAGGTGCTGTTCCTTGGGGAAGACTGTTTCTTCAATTTCCAGCCTTCTTTAGGTGCCTATAGTCCTTCATGTAGGGTTGAGGCCTCCTGGTCTTTCTCACATTGTTTTTAAATTTTAAATATCTTTCCTTCTAAGTGTTTTAAATTTTCCAATGGTTTGAAAATAACTCTCTTTTTCTTTTATGTATTTTGACAGTTTCATACATTTAATGCATTATGATAATAATCACCCCTTGTTAGACTCTGATGACCCCCGTTAATTTTTCTCTAAATGCTTTCTTCTTCTACCTAGTCTCCCAATGGCTACACCATTAGAGAACATTGTACTCCCTACTATAGTCAGCGTTAACCACCATTGGCCCCTCAAGAATGGAATGTACCTTTTGTGGTTTGAACAAGAAATATCCTCCATGATATGAGACATTTTATCATTTGGTCCCCAGTTTGTGCCACTGTTTGGGGAGGTAAAGGTGATACAGCATTGCCAAAGGAAACACACCACTGAATATTAAAATCTCCAAGCCATATCTAGTATGTTCTCTCTGTTTCATGCTTGAGTTAAAGATATAAGCTCTTAACTTTCTGTACTTGTGGCTATGCTTGCTTCTTGTTGCTGTGGTAAACTGCCATGATGGTCTGTCCATCTTGGCACATAAGCCAAACAAACAAACAAAACGAAATAAAAACACCTTTTTACTCAAGTCTCCTCGACCGTGAGGCATCTTTACCACATAACAGAAAAGTTACTTATAAAGGGTCATTCACGCTACTTCTCTGTCCATGTTAGAAAGCTATAGAACAATATCTTGCACAGTGTACGTAATTATACATTCCTGATGCAGTCGCAATGGCATCTGGATGTCAGCATTCCATGACACTCTTGCCCAAACCCTGACTTTTAAATTCTTCCTTTTATCTCTTCTGAGATGATCCCTAGACTTCTAAGTGGTCAGTGATGATGGTAATAGAGATACCGTCAAAAATTTTTCTTTTCACTTTTAGCAGATACAATTCACTATATTCACTATTACTCTCTACAAAAACGATTTCTGCTCCCTGCTAAGAACTGCACTAATCAATAGGTATAACATGCATATTTAGAAGGCAATTGGACAAGATATTCATTTAGTCAAGACACAAGACAAGTCAAGATCTTATTTTGCGCCTGCCTTCCCCAGTCACAGGTTTTTGAACAAATATATGGTAGCCAGGCATACGTTATCCACCATGGAACAGGCCTCCAACTCAATCTTTTTTTGTAATGAGGTAGAGAATATGGGCCTAGAAATATAGATCCCTAGAGAAGAGGCCTTACTGCTCTTGCAGAAGATCTGAGTTCAGTTCTCACATTAGACATTTTCTCTGCAATTGTTTATTTTGTAGTTATTTTTATATCTTCAGTAAATGGCTGAGATTACTTTTCCAACAGGATAGGCCACAGAGAATGCAGAGGATTAATATCTCTCAGGTGTTACACAGTGAGCAGAATGATTCTTGACAAATGAAAATATCCATATCAAAATCCTGTTTCATATATTTCGTGAAATCCCATAAATTTGCACAGTTTTTGACATTTTTGTATATGTTTTGTTTTCATTTCCTCTAACTCTGCTACCATTTTTACATTTATACTTAATTAAATATACACATTTCTTTCATCAGTTATCAATAATGGGACTCACTTATATGGGGGACAATTAATAAACCTCAATAGATGTGAAACTCTAGAAGAATGTGTTAGTTTCTGACAGCAATGGTACTAATCTATTTTAAAAGAACTAAAATTAATAACTACCATTTATATAACATTTCCTATGGGTCCGGTATTAACTACTAGAAGTTTTCTCTAAGAGTAACTTGCATGACTGAAATGTTTGCCCTTGCTTCATCCTTGGAAACCTGGGTCTTGAAATTGCTAGTTCAGTGTAACCCAACTATACAAGCAAACAGAAATCAGAATCAAGTTTTCTACTTCAGTAGCCTGCTTTTTCTTGAAGTTGTCTTATGCTGTGAAGCAAGGACATCACACACAGATGAGGAGATGAACTATAAATAGGTGAATGTATTGATCTCACTTCTGAACCACAGTCTCATCAGTTGAATTCATTCCCCTGATTCTTTCATATTTGAAGAGTTCCCTGTTCTAGCCATCAAATTTCTTTACATGATTGACTTGTGCCTTCATGTCTGGGATAAACTGTATAGCAGGACAGATCTTTGGGACATACACCAACATATGTCTCCTTTTGTATCTATTAAGCCTGCTTAAAAATTTAAGTTGAAATAATACATATCTTTCTTATACAATAGTTTTCATTAGTTCTACTTTGTAGTGGCCAGAATAAAAATGATTTAACCTTGCGAGATGTCTACATTCTTCTACTTAATTTGTTATTTACTGTGAACTTGGTATGTATCATCTTGCAATTTTTCAGTTGGTCATATACATGAGATCAATAGGATTCCTATAGACAGTGCTAATGTATTTACTGAAGTAGTTTAAACACCTTTATCTGTTTCCTTTTTTTAATTAACAACTTCTAGTTTCGTGTCATCCATTTTAGTTTCTGCTGCCTTCTTATAGAAAAATAAGTAAAAGCCAATGTGCCTTTTGACATGGAAAAATTGTTTCAAATCATTGGCAAGGCTTAATGACTTCTGACTGCGGAGATATGTTAATTTAAGCCAGACCAAATGTTCCTCAGCTGCAAATATTTGGTGTTGTTCACTGGGAACTGGCAAGATTTATGAGAGCCCAGTGGCAAAGACTCTGTGCTCATATGCCTCTCATTGTAATCAGTTCCGTGCTCACTGATGGAGCTGAGGAAGAACATACCAACTTTTCAGATGCCGGTTCCTTGGCCGCAAATAAGACTTTATTTCACCTTTGATTTTTCTTTTGCATCCACATGCTATCTTCCTTTTCAGAGAATTTCAACTTTTCTATCCCAATTCTGGCAAAATATAATTTGTCTTTAAAAAAATCATTCTAAGATTGCCATATTTAAAAAAGTAAATAAAAATATTAGCAATTCTCAATGAAAGATAAGCGAGATCTGTGTGAAAGTTTGATTTGAAACCCATAATAAAAATATATACGTATTTGTTACTCTTTTTACTGTTTACCTTCTATTCACAAGTTATTTGTGTTGCTTCCAATTGTGAGCAGCGGCATCTCCTATACTTGTTAATCAATACTGAGTGAATTTTTATAAACTCAGTTGGATACGGTTTCTATTTTTTTAAAAGAACAAAGTGTGCTACTGTTAAACATAAATGCAAATAAAATAGTTATTTATTACTAAGACTTTGATTAAGGTAGTTTAATAACCCACAAAGAGTTGAGTTTAGTAACAGAAATATCACCATGGGATGTAATAAAAAAAATTCAGCTTTCCCTGCAATAGTTGAGGCAAGGGCATATTCAGAATTTGGAGAACAAGCCAGAGAACGCTTCATTGCCTGAGAAAAATTCTGACTCAGAACAAGGGTTAGGTGTCTAAATAGTTACCAATCATTAACTTTGTATTACTGCTACAAAATGTGCTGTTCTTGCGTATCAGCAAATGTGTGTTGTCCATATATTTTGTTGAACTCCTTATGTATTCCAAGACATCGGGGAAAAAAATTCTACCTGCAAACCATTTCACAAGAGTGTGTGTGTGTGTGTGTGTGTGTGTGCATATGCGCACGTGCACTCACGAAGGAAGAAAGAGAGAGAGAGTAAGGCAAGCTGTGAATTGAACCCAGCACTCGCATCTTCTAATAAATATGGAGGTACGAAACAACATCCCCATGCTTTCATTTTTAAAAGTTACCTTCCATTAATTAAACAAAGACTACATTCGTGATGACAGTTCCACACGTGGTAACAACTCCATAAAGCACAGTGTGTTTTGATGACATATTCCTTGTGTTACCCTCCTTTATTCTCATCTCCCTCCTTTTCTTCTTCCATACCCATTTTTCTTTGTGATTTTATATTTTCAAAACTATTATCTTTAAATGTCAGTACTAGTCTAAACAGGTAGTTAGCCACGAGCACTAACTCTTGCTTATGAGACTTCCCCTTCTACCATCTGTTCTAGAGAGGCTCCTTACAAGCTCTTGTTTACAAGATAATGTGAAGGGTGAAATATTTCTGTCTTTCCCATTTTACAGATAAAGACTAGAGGTTCTGAGTCAGTATCGTGCTATTTCTGCTAGTGAGGTCAGAAAATGAGCCATAGTGTTTCAAATATTTTCTCTTTGCTTTAGCTTCTGATAACACATCAGGAGACTTTACATGCTGCTGGAGAGCAGATCTCTGCATTATTCCTTATTGAATGCCTTAATTATCTATCTCTTTGTAATAAAAGAAAAGTGCTGACAGAACGCAGAAGAAAAATCTAGATTCTTTTCTTTCAATAAATGTGACACAGATTGTATAAAGCAATATTTTTGTCCTTGAAATGTTTAAAAGTATTGACAACCTGTCCAGTAAATTCTCAGCTTGTCTTTAAAGCTAGAGCTTCTAAGTTCTTAGCATTTAACAGACTGACATTGATCTCTTGGTTCATCAGACATATACCACCAGCAAGCTGATTTGATTTTACATCAGGACCTTAAAACTATCCCCCTTGATGACAATATCTCATAATTTCTATCTAAAATACTTGAGTTTTGCATCAACCTTCCAATCTTGAAATATGATTTCAAATATGCTGTGTATCTTAAAGCTGTCCATAACTTAGTGCTGGAAATAGCTTAGGCATCAAGAAATAAATAGCTGAGTAATAAAATCTAGACCTGGAAACAAAAGGGCTTAATTGCTACCAACCTGAGAACCATTAGAGAAAGCCCCTGACTAAGGATTCCCGCCAAGCTTATTATCATCCTTTGTGTGGGTACCCAGGTAGCCCTGGGGGTCTTCAATAAGTTTGGCATGACTGTGGAATTATTCCCAAGAAAATACAGTGATACTTTCATTGGCTAGTTTTTAAATAGTAAAAGTGAAGAAAATAATTTATGGCATTTTAAATAATATTTATTTGTTCTTGGCAAATACTAGGCAATCTAGATAATGTTTTCATTGCTCCATTAGTTGGTTAAGAAATCACGAGAAGAAATAGCAGAGGGAATTCTTTTTTAAAGATTTCTTTGACTCTCTCCACCCACAGGCTCTGAGCAAGGCAGTAAATAGTCCATTTTTGTTAATGAAGCTTCCCTCATACAGCTGGGATTGTTTAATATTTTACGAGTGTTACTTTGTTTTGCTCTCAACGATCTCAGGCAGTTAAGGATTTATGAATCGTGTTTTTCTCAGCCCATCTGCGGTTTCCTATCTTCCCTGGCCTTGAGAATATGTTTAAATTTATTAAAGCGAAGCAAAGGCTCATTATTTCAAAGGAGAGCCAAAGTGACACACTGAATTGGTTATTAATGGAAAGGCACTGCCATAGGGCGATTGAAATTTAATGATATCCTACAAGAAAAAAATGAGGGTGTCACTTTCCAAAAAGTCATGCTAAATGCCAGCCTTTTTAAGGTCCTGCCGCTAATTTTATGCCTGCGCACTGTAATGTTTTCGAAAGCGTTTAGGAAACACGGACCAGTGACTGTACTGATTATCCTTTTCACCTTCGCGCCTGTTCCAAATGGGTTTGTGCAGTGAGCGATTTAATCTCTAAATATAGGGAACGTTAAAAAAAAATAACATTGCTGTTTTTCACAAGCTAAGGGCCTTTTGCAACCCTCCAGAGATGGACTTGCAAATATGCCATCTCCATATGCTCTCAGCAAGCATTCGAGCTGGCAGATCACCAAAAAAATAAAATAAATAAATTAAATTATAATTTTAAAAAACTTCTTTGATTTAAAAAATAATCTATCATTCAAAGATGTTTTAATGTCTCTGTCTACAAATTATATTTAGTCATAATTTGCTAGCATTCTGCCTGAGATAGAAAATGGGACTTGGGCTAATTTTGAGTTTTCCTTATAGAACATGTGCTCTTGATTGAAATACAATATTGAGGTATCAATATACCACTTCATACACCTCCCCATTAATACAAACCAGGAACCTGTGACTGTGTATAAGCAAGCACCCTATAAGGTAGTAACCACACTTCAGCACAGTAGACTTTCAACCTCTGACAGTTCCTGAGAGCATTCTTTATTCTTTCCTAGTTTTACTTTATTTGAAATTTTATTCATGTGTGGCTTTATGAAAACCCTTGGCTTACCTTACTGTCCCCAAAGTGTCATTTAGAGACAACTGGTGGGGTCCAGGTCCATTCCAGAGAAGAACACAATTAAAATTTAGGGTTCTAGATCAATTAGGCTTCAGATTCAGCAATCCATTAAGTGGTGATATAAATATGAACATTTTTAATACAGGATCAACACTGGATCCAATTGTAATGCATTTTTGCTTACTAATGCTGAATGCAAACTAAAACGTTAATGGTGTATTTGAATTCCACTGTAGTAACATATAATTTTCTCATAATGCCTGTGGTAATATTTAATTGTCCACTGGTGGCAAGCACAGTTTTGAGTGTTGTTTGATTCCTTTTCCTTTTTATTTATTTTATTTGCAAAAGTAGTTACTAAAGAACTTGTGAAATTAATTTAAATACATATTTATATTCCATTCAAAATTACATTAACAAAATTATAATATGATTTTTATAACTGCGGTCACGCATAGGGGAGATTTTTCTTATCCTAGGTCAGAGTGAATCTGAACAGATGAGCCCCATGTTTGAATGCCTCTTTTAAACAAAAAAATCATTTGGAAGAGGATGTCAAGGACCACAATTTAAGTTTCTCTGGGTCCTTCCTGTCTTTTAACAGCAGACTTATCATCCTATAATCTTCCTAACACAGACATAAACACCTCAGCTACATATATTTTGATTGTTTCACAACAGTTTATGGAGGCTGAGCAATGACAGATTTCTTCATTGTCTTTTTGCCAAAATTTGTCCTTTAAGTCATTTTTGTTGACTGCCCCTTTTAGCAGCTCACCTCACAATGAGAGAGAAGACAATTAATGGGAGGGTGATTTATCACTGCCAAAAACTGTCAAGGACTTCAGTTGTAGCTGGAGAAAAAGCAATTTCACATTATGGCATTTCATTCTGAATACATTGTATTTACGGCTCACAGTTTTATTTTCAGAGCCCTATTATCAGGTGAAACAGTTGCATCTGAAATGTTGTTTGTGACATAGGTGACCTGTTAGGATTTGATAAGTATTTACGCCAGAGCACAAGGGGCTCACACATCTGCTGTTGGCAGAAGCAATGGAAAAAAATAACCTGGAAATGAGGCGTTTGATTTTTCTGGTTCCTACACTCAAGCATCTGTTGCTGTAATTAAGTGGCATTCAGTAATTGCAGTGCAATGGTGAAATAAACATATGCATTCTTGCCAGCTTTTAGGATTTGGTGTCCTTACAGCAGGAGAGACAAGAAAAGTGACTTCAATATGAACAAAGGGGTTCCGAGCAAAGTTAAACAATTAAGTTCATGGTCAAAGAGGGGGCAAAAAGCAAGACTTTCATGGTAGAAAACAGTCTCTCTGAAAAGTGAACTAGGATGTAGTTTGAGAAGGCAGTCCTGTAACATTCCACCCTTGGAAGGACCTTTTCATCTGTAGGAATGTCAAGTGTGTTAAACACTGTTCCTGAATAACTGACATCATGGGTCAGGCATGGTGACATGAAAGCACAGTCATTCCGGAGTCTAATGGCACCGTGTCATGAAAAAGAGATCTCATGTTAGTTAACAAAGTCTTTTCCTTGGTGAGATCTAAGAAGCAAATGTTTTTGCATAAAAGCTGTTTGCTGGCTAGGTAGGTGAGGAAAAGTCCTTGCCACCGAATGACATACGTCTGGCAATCCGAGTTTCATCCCACAAACCCAAACTTAGGTGGTAAAAAAGAATCAGTTTCACCAAGTTCTCCACATTCACACCGTAGTACAGTTACCGCTCCCCCTACATACATGTTAACACTGATAAAGGAAATTTACTTCTTTTAAAAGGCAGTACGATGGATTGTTTTGGGGGCTTGCATGTTCTAAGTGACTGGAAAATGACACAGAGGGGAAATGTCAGGAGGGTGTAGCTGTCTAAGGAATATTTGAGAAACAGATCTGTAGGCCTCAGACACCCTACCAGATGCTCTGAGATCTGAGTCTCCACGTGGACAGAATCCTTGTGAAAATTTTTTTAGTGTCCCTGTCCCTTGGGATGCTCAGGAATGTCAAGGATGTTATTTACATTAGCAAAACTAGAAGGGACCTGTTTGTGAGTACAGAGGCTCTGTTCTTCTCTGTCTGAGCTGCTTCATTTGGACTCGTTAGTCAGAGCAAAGCAGAACAATGTGCATTTGGTTATTACACTGTGGCAGCTGGCAGTTTCCTGGAAATATTACACGAGAAATTCAATTGTGCTAAAAATACTTATAAACAATGGCTTTTGCAAAGAAACTAAACATGCAAAATTCAAAGTGTTAGCATGCACTTTCAGTGTTTTCTACGGAGTCTGGTTTTACTGGTAAGGGCAGGATGGTGGTTAAGTGGGAGCCTATGTCAGCTGCCTGAGAGAGAAATTTGAAGTGTTCTGTCAGCTGCTTCCTGTGTGATTTGGCATTTCTCATCTGAAGCTGTGGCATCAGGTGATTGTTTCGCTTTCTGGATGAAGAGAAGACATGAGGAATCAACCATGAAGACATGAAAATGATGGATTATGGCTTCATAATGTCAAAAAATGTTGAGCGTCTGCTTAGAAGAGAGAATATAAAAACAACAGTTTCCTTGAGTTTGAAAGGTTAAATGATCATTATGTAATTTCTCCCCCTCTTCCCTAGTGGGTAGGTGGCTTTAAAGTGTGTTTTAAAATAGGCTTAGAAGTCTTCATCCTATTCATGTTGTACTGAACGGTAATAAGGTTCACAACTACATGCGTTTGTCCATTTCTATCCATCCATCTCTATCCATCTCTATGTCTATATTCTATATGCACACATTTTAATATGACAATGCCATAAGTAATTAATGAAGGAAAAGATAAAACTATGACCTTCTCTTTTCATTTATTTTTCAAAAGACATATAAATGATAACACACTGTTTTGGAGCATAGACTACATGGCAAATTCTACTCCAAATACTTGAGCTTCAGTAATTTATCATTAATTGCATCTTTCAAGGCACCCGTTATCCAGCTACCTCTGTACAGATAAGCATGCCGTGGAGAAGAGAGAGGCAGGAAGGAGTCCTAGCAGCTTATCTCTGAAGACTGGGCTTCCAGTCATGCTGTTACTCATTCATAAGACTAACTGGCATGTCCCAAGCTTAGGTAATGAAAGTGGCATAGTTTTAATGTATATTTACGTTACATGAGTGGAATATACTATTACCTATATCCCTATAAATCATATCTTTTGCATATATGTCTGCTCTCAATTTTTTTCACTTAAATAAGATATTGTTGGATACTACGCTGTTTTATTGTTGATTTTGAATCTCCTCTGTTTCTTCAACTGCAAGGAAAGATCTACGTACTTTCTTCTTTCAAGCATCATAATCAAAATTCTTGCATCATTGTCCTGATGTCAATTTATGTTTCATTCTCTACCTTGGATGAACAATTTCCCACAATCTATTTTCTGATTTTATATACTTAAGATAAGTTTTATATTATGCGTGTGTTTATAAACTATATTGAAACTACTTGCTGTATTGCAACCAATACTTCCTGTGTGATCTGAATGGAGCCCTAGAAGTATGTTTATTTATCTTTTAAAACATAGGTGTACATCATAGAACATTTCCTTAGAAACCTTCTTTATTTTCCCTTCTCTAAATTGTTGTTTATTTGGGGGTAAGATTCAGTATATCTCATGTCTTCCCTTTGGTAGTGGTAAATAGCTACAATGAACATTCTACAAGTCCATGCATTGGATCACTTGTTTTCATAAGATCTGGAAATGGTGACATCGACAGGGTGAAATTATATTTAATCCTTAGAATCATATTATGAGCATCACACTACTTTATGTCCACTCTAATGTAAAGGAAGCTCTGATTAAGACCAGACACAAAGCAAAATGTAGAGATTGAAACATAGAAAATCATTAAGAAACCCAAGTTTCCCTCCTATAGTATCTTTCTTCTCTAAGTTATCTTTTATTTCAATACCATTTGAGTCACTTTAAGTTGGTGTATTGCTTATTTCCTTTCTTTATGTAGACATTAGAATAGATGTATATAATCTGTTAACAATATAAATTTTGTTTTATTAGTAAGTCATTTTTTTCAGAAGTTAATAACAGCACATAAATATATTCTGTGTTGGTAAAGACCAACACATTCACATAACCCATAAAATCACATGTCAAAACATGACATTTACGTCAAGATTGGGTCACATACACAACTGTGGTCTCATAATATTACAATGTAGTTGAACTATTTGTTACCTAAAAATGTATTAGTCTTCATTGTAGCACAGCACAAGGTCATTCATGTATTTGTGGTGATCTGTGGTGCCCTTTACACTGGCACCACTGCGAAAGCACAGTAATGAATCACACATCATATACAATGTTTATTAAGAATAACAGGAATAATAATAATGATGATAATGAGCAACTTTTTGCTTGCTCATATGCTTACTCCTCAGAAATTAAGAATCATTTTGGAGATGCTGTAAAAGAGAAACATGTTATCTTATAACATTTCGCAATTGAATAAATAAGTCATGCTGACTGCCTGGTTGATACAACCAAAGCTTGTCTGGGAACATTCACTAAAGTTTGTAGACTGATGAAATTGCCTGAGAGTTTCTCAGACTGCAACCTTGATGCTAATACCATCAATGTACATCACTGTGTATTGACACATTTTTTACATATTTGAGCAACAGAACATACACTTGAATGATAAATATATGAAGTATTAATATTATGTGTTACACAGTACTCAGGAATATTTACCTTATTGATTTTCAGTGTAACTGGTTTTCCTTTCAAGAAAACTTTGAAATCTATCATGCAGTTTTGCTATTTTTGACAGTTCTTTCAATAAAGTATTGTAGCAAGGCTCAGCTGTAAAGGCACCTGCCTCCTAGGCAAGGACCTAATTTCAATCTCTGAGCCTTACATGGTGGAACTGTTTCCTGAAACTCTTCCTCTGACTTCCACTCATTTCATGGCTTGTGAATACACCACACGTTTGCACACATGTTCAAGATAATGCAATGAAGTGGCAAAAAACATTGAAATCTTTACAGAGATGCTTGCTAGTTTGTGAAATTACAGAAAACAGTGGTTGAAAGTAGGAATGTTGGATTCCTGGATATGCTTTATCTTAACGACCCAATGCATAGTGGTTGTGCTACTAAGTCATCAAAAGTACTTTGCTAGTCCTCAATTGACAAATGTCAGAAGTAAGAATAAAATGGATCAAATTTGGGGGAACTGCTTATTTAGGGATAATTTCTAAAAATAATTTAATTGCAAAGACATAGGCAACTAATATTTTCTGTTATGAACTATATAATTCACAGGGATTTTGTTAAAATTGTAAATTCTAGTTGTTTATTACTAAGAAAAGGGGAAACATGGGATACACAGAAGCTTGTCTCCCAAACTCTAAACCGCAATTCCTCTTTGTCATCACCAATCATTCCACACAGAGCATTACTAAAAAGTTAGATTTTCTTAGATTTTTATAAAAAGTTACTTGTTTATTTTATATAAACAAGTGAAATACCTTTTAATCAAGAATAACATTATGAATATTTGTTACAGATCATTAAAACCAATGTTATCAGCTCATTAGTGAGACACTACCAACTTTTAAAGAATATTTTATTTATTTTACACGTACCAACCAGATTTCCCACTCCCCTCCCTCCCCTTCTCCCCCTCTCCCCCACCGTTCTTCAACCCACTACCATCCAGTCCTCAGAAAAGGTAAGGCTTCCCGTGGGGAGTCAACAGAGTCTGGCAAATTTAGTGGAGGTAGGGCCACGCCCCCCCCACACACCCCAAGGCTGAGGTAGGCATCCGGCCATAGGGAATGAGCTCCAAATGCTAGCTCATAAACCAGGGATAGATTCTGGTCCCACTGCCAGGGATCCCACAAACAGACCAGGCTACAAAACTGTTGTCTGTATGCAGAGGGCCTGGTTTGGTCCCATTCAATATCCCCAGTTGTCAGCCTAGAGTCTGTGTGCTCCAGCAAGTTCAGGTCAGATGTCTCTGTGAGTTTCCCTGTCATGATCTTGACCTCTCCTTGCTTGTATAATCCTTCCTCCCTGTCTTTGACTTGATTCCCTGAGCTGGTCCTGGGGCTTGGGTGTGGATTCACAGCATCTGCTTCCATCAATTACTGGATGAAGGGTCTATGATGACAGTTAGGGTAGTCACCAATCTGAATATAGGGAAAGGCCAGTTCAGGCACCTTCTCCACTATTGCTAGTGGTCTTAGCTGAGATTATCTTTGTGGATTCCTAGGATTCCTAGGGATGGGTTGGGAGAGCAAGGAAAGAGAACCCTCCATAGAGGGAGCCATTATAGGGCTAGGGAGAAACCTGACACTACCAGCTTTTTAAGAGTTAAGTAAGATTCCTGGAAAATCATAGCTGGACTGTTAAAAAACAATTACAATAATATTATTCTATTATATCAAATGGGGTCATCCAATTTCTCTTGTAGAGCAAAACACAGTGAATATTATAGGCTTTGCAGATTATCAGAGGCCTACTATAACTTTTAAGATCTGCTCTGTGGTGAGATAACAGACATGTATGGAAATTAGTGAATGATTAAGATTATGATCTAATAACCTAATATAGACATGGAAGTTTAAATTGTGAATAGTTTTCAGTGTGCTGTTCTAGTTTCCCCCTAACTTCATAGTCAGGGTCTCATAGAACCCAGGATAGCTGCAAACTTACTATGTTACCTAACACGGCTTTGATTTTATGATCTTCCTACTTGCATCTTAAAGACAATCTGATAACAGACAGGTGCCACCAGACCTTGTGTTCGTCATGGCCAAAATTCCACCCAGACCGTTGTACAAGCTGTGCAAGCACTCTAACAACTTCACTATGCCCCCAACATGGCTCTTCCTTGTTTTCCTGTTATTTAAATGTGAGCACTGGCTGCAAATGGTGGCACAAGCCTTTTATACCTCTTCCCAAGAAGCAGAAGCAGGCAGATTTCTGTGAATTTGAGATGGTCTGGTCCACATAGTGAGTTCCAAGGATACATAGTGAAACCCTGTCTCAAAACCCCACAAAATTAATAATAATAATAATAATAATAATAATAATAATAATAATAATAATAAACTTTAAAAACCTACTAAAATAAATCAAAACAAAAATTTTAGCCTAATTTATTCTGTGAGTAAATAAAGAGAACAGTATGTTGAGAAACTTGTGGAGTATAGTTTACCTACACTACTTTACAAACAGTGTTTTTCTTTAATCTACACTTTTCTTAAACTACTTTATTTCAACATCATTGCCATCCTCTCACTTCTTAGTGATCTAGAAGGTTCTAAATCTGAAAAGGTATTTTATTTTACAAAACATAGAACTCACACTGAGAAAGTATTATTAATCTGAAAGTTTAATCAGAGCCCTGGACCTCTCACATAAGAATTCTGAGCAGATGTTCAATCCACCCCATCCCTTGTGGATGGTTACAAGCTCGATCCCCTTAGATATGAGAGAGGAGAGTGTAATGTAGAGCAGTGGTTATCAACCCACCTCATTCTGCGACCCGTCAATACTTTTCCTCATGTTATGGTGACCCAGCCATAAAACTGTTTTCCTTGATACTTGATAGCTATAGTTTTTCTACTGTTATCGATCATAATTTAAATATTTGTATTTCTAAATAGTCTTTAGCAACCCCTTGAAAGGGCCATATGACACCATAAAGTGTGATGGCTCACAGGTTTAGATCCTCTCCTATAGAAGTTACCTACAATTATCATCAGAGAGGCCTTCAGATCTTCTTCAGTTATTCTCAAAATTCAAACGCTGAGATATTTTCATCTCAGTCGAAGGAGGATTATATTGAGTTGGTTTGTCTCTGTATCTGCTATAACGAAATGATGTGGCAAGGGGTAAAATTATTTTGATTTGTAGAGATTAATCTTTGAACTAAGGTTTAAAGAGTAAGTTTTTAACCCTAGGATTAATGAGTAGTGTGTTCGGACTTCTCCCTGTGTTCAGGCACAGCCAGGTCTACCGTATGGACAAGGAAATGCAATATTGTTTTCTTTAAATGTGCTCACTTCTTACTGCTTTTCTCCAGTGAGTAGCTGCATACTGATTTTCTAGATGCTTGTATGCTATCATTCAGGTAGACATTTTGGTTTGCCTAGAGATGACTATGTCATGTGTCAAATTCTATTCTCTAGGTATGGTAAAACAGATTGCTTTCAGGATCATCAACCTTGTGGGGATTTAAATAGTACTGTTTTGATATTCTACATTTTTTAATGTGCTCTTTATCTATCATGACTCTAGAAAGTGACTCTTCAGATGTTTCTGAATATTTCGGTTCTTTATAGACAGTTATTTAAATGTTCATTTTATCAACATGTACTAGGTTTCTAGAAAGCGTGAAGAAAAGGAAAATGTCTTGAAATTCTAGAGGGCTACCAAAACCATATTCTAACTGACAGGTGTTTAATGGATAAACATTCATAATCAAGCCAATGTTCACAGCTATTACTTGGAAAGTGAAATAGTTAATTTATAAAATATCTTAAGCCAAAAAGTTAACAGTTGAGTTAATTTTGTCAGTAATGTGTAGATTTATGTTATGGTATATAGTTTGCTAAGAACCTAGTGGAGGCCATAGGAGTAATTTTAATTGAGATTTTTACAACCATTTGATAACAGTGTTTTGATCACTATCGTTAGGGCAGAATTCCAATAGAGGCCATAAAGTCTGTGACTAATCCACTGAGTCACCCAGACCCTGTCATATATTGCTTAATGACCCATGTTGTCAGGAATTATTACTGCTTCTAGTGATAATTTTTAAATAGAAAACTTTGTGGATACAAAATTTGAATGCAAGTTAAGAACTTAGGTTTTCAAAGACAATGAAATATCTGTTCTAAGGTATATGAGACTTTCATTTTTTACTTTTAACTCCTTTACTTTATCTATTATCAGTCTACCTATTCCTCTATCTGTCTATCTAATGACCTATCTATCTATCTATCTATCTCTTGTCTATCTATTTATCTATCTAAACTTTCACCTTTATTTTTATACAGAGAATAAAAGTATATATATACATATATGTATGTTTCTGATGAATATTTTAATTTTCCTTGGTTAATGTTTGCAGGGCACTTACAGATGCTAGAATAATCTCTAATGTTTTTGCTCAATCTGCTCTAGAGATGGATGAAATAAATAGTTTAAACTAATTAATGTAACACCAGCTGTTACAAGTGCTTGGCAGACGTCTGTGCGTTTTGATGGGCAGGGAGCGGCTGTTGTACTTGACTTTATTTTAGTACAATGTTGATCACAGTGTAAGCTGGAATAAATGAAAAGCCAAAAGAAGAAACACAGGATGAATTCTATGAAATGCAAAACAATAACTTGGTCTTTAAAGGCCATAATATTTTAAAGTTAAAGAGACATATGATAGCCTTCATTAAACTTTAATACCTTTGACAGTTGCTAAGTTAAACATGATTTTAAAATAGGAGTTCATGGTTGTGGACACTGTCCTTGATTTGTCCAGAGAACATATTGGAGTTGCAGGTATGCACTGTCAGCTAGACTCTGTTTTTGCTAATTAAATGCCTTCAGGGAAGTAAAAGAAAAGAAACAGAGATTTATCTGATGTGGGTTTGATTTATTTCAATTATGTTATTTTTCCAAGTCATAGAGAAAGTTATGGCTGGGGTTTGCTACTTTATAATTGAGCATATTTCTGCATGGTACTTGTAAATCCTTCTTCCTATATAATTCCTTATGAAGAAAGAAAAATGAATTTTCAGCTAGCAAACTCTGAGTAGAGAAGAGCCTTTGGAATAAAGTATAGTGGCTCTTTGTGAAGAGACTTTCATGGTTTCTCCTATAATGGAGAAAAGTCATTTGCTCAGTATGTCCATGGTGTGACTGAACCTAACATCCATTTTATTATTAGATGGTAAAACAGGTGGGATTCCTCTCACTCCAAAATCTAACATGCTGAGAGGCTGAGACAAGCATATTCCAGGGAATTTGATGCCAGCCTAAGAAGGCTCACAGTGAGTTTTCAAGACAGGCATGACCACATTGTTAATTCAAGACAATCTTGGCTATAGAGTTGGACTCTTCTCAACAAACAGGGCACTAGCTAAAATAAAAACAAAACAAAAAAAAAACCAAAACTAACCAAGTAAATAAATAAAATTAGGAGGTAGAATTTTGTTTCTGTGACAGAAGCAATGGATATTTCCTCAGAATAGGCACACATTAAGATAATAGCATCATTCTACAGATTGCTACCCTGTGAATTTGTCTATTAAGTTATTACAACTCTGTGGAGCAGATGGCCAGTGTGCCCCTGGAAGAATTGATGGATGGAATATGATGTCATCATTGAGATGTCAAGGTTCACAAGGTACTTGACCTCCACGAATAAGTCCTAACTGGTTAGAATTCTAAATAGTGAACTCTAGTGACACTAGCTAAATGGGAAATATGTGCAATTTGTATTTCTTTATGGTCGTGTTTACCCCCTTCCCTGAACTCCACATAATGGGATTGCTTTCCCTGAAGACTCAGAGATATTGTTGGAGGGTTGCACCCGGTAACCTGCTGAGGATTTCAAATACAAATCCACACATCCAAACTTTAACAAAATCACAGAAAATGTTATTTATGAAGTCAGGTTCAGAGATTTGCCTCGTTTATATGTATATATGCAGAAAGAACTTAGTTAAGACATCCCATTAATTTTAACATGTTATCACAAAATTTCAAAGTGCTGACTCTGTGAAAATATTCAGTGCATAAAATTAAACTTTTATATTAAAATATGTTTCTATATATACAATTCCCAAAAAAGCTGCCAGGGACTCTGATGTTGTGTTTATTTTTTTAATCATGACTTTACTTGTGCTAACAGGTGAGAAACCTAAACACATTAACATTTTTATTTCAATATTATTATTTTAAATTTCAAATGAGTTTAGAAACTATTCAACATGACCTATAAACTGTTAGCTCAGAATTTACATGACCCTGGCTAATGTACTATGGAAAAATATCATAGCAAGTATAATTACAGATGTGGAGACTGAAAGGAAATGTAGGAAAGGTATGAGAATCAGGTATGGACATTGTGTGAAACTGAGGGAAAAATACAAGCTAGTTGTAATGGTTTAGTGGATGAGGGTTGACTGATTAAAAGACACATCCAGAAGAAAACATGGTAGACATGTCCAGGAAATGACTCAATGCTTAAAACATGAGCTTACTTTTCTGAATATTCACAGTAGATTCCCATGCATTATCTTACAGGTATACTAAGGTCTGAAAAGGACAGAGCTGTAAGTGGGTGGGCTACATTTTATGTTTGCTCATTTTGTATGCCTGGGTTCACCAACAGGCATTTTTTTCAAAACATGAGATACTTATTTTTATTGAAAGAGATGAATGAAATAATCATGTCCAAATATTTGTAGTGTAAAGGCTGATATGATTTGGGACACACATATTGTCAAAAAGTCATTAAGTGCTTGACATAGTAATTTGATTATGAAATACATAATCATAACCTGTCAACTGTTAAAGGGAACAGATTCTTATAGATCAAATATAAGTGAAATTATAAAAGTCTTAATCTTGTCAAAGAAATAAACTTGAAGCATGAGAACTTATTCTATATCTTGTTCATTTGGTAACTTTGCAAGAACTTGTAATAGCAATATAGAAAGGCAGTACTTTAATTAATTTTATATCCTAACATGTAATCCAGTCATAAAGTTCTGAAATATTCTTAATTGTATTACATAGACATAAGTGGATATAGCCTATAGTTGTAATTGTTGTAAATATGTTTGACCTATAGATTGTATTTTGGTAATACAGATTATAGATTTAGTTATTTATTTGGCTATATCAAAGTCTATAAACTTGTACTATTATGTGTTAACATTATCTAGAAGATTATTGTAATTAAACAACATTCTGTCAATATAGATCAAATGATCAAAAGAGCTTATGAAATTATTTGATAAATTCAATTATCTTTGATATTTCTACTATAAATGAAACAACAGGACCCATATCTTATATGACATTGGCAGTTTGTATTGATTATATGGATGAACCATTTGCAGGGGCTGTCTTGGCCTAATCTTATCTCTTTTTCAGTCTGAGGCAGATAAAATATTAATACAAGGTAAATGAGTACTCACTGAACTGGCCATATGGCCCCTGTGGAGGGCAGAGGGGCCTGGGCAGCCTCTGGACTTGCCATATGGCCTGAGAGGGAAAAACGTAAGGATAACAGAGAAACAAATCTACCATATGGACTAGGTGGAGCTCTTGAAAGACTTAATACTTTCCCATGCTGGGACATTTTTCACAAAAGAAAACAACACATATAAATAATATATTATATAAAACCTCTTCAAAATGGATCAATTGTTTAGATTTAATATGATGCTTTCAAGCAATGTCCAGAGCATATAAATAATCATGGTTTACTTTGAAATGGCAAAGAGGATCATCAATCATTTACCCCTGACATTTTTACATTGCATTTAACATCTGTTCCATAATAGCATGCTACAGTAATACACTTAACATCATATTACACACTGAACCCAAACAAATAAATAGAACACTAAATTAGAGAGTCAGAAAATTTGCTTTGCTTCAACTAATATTTTTGTAAACAGTGTATAATCTGCTCCTTTTATCACTTGAAGTTTTTGGTTGTTGTTATATTCAGTAGAAGAAATGAAGCAAATGGCAAAAGCAATTTTCTTGGTGTGATCAAAGCTAATTAATTTGGTTTCTGCTAATATGGAATTTATGATAATTTAGCTTGGGCTTGATAAAGTTTACCTTTGTAGAAGATATAAAGAAAAGATTTGCTAAGCCAATTATTACTATAAACAAGATTACAATGAACATGTTTAACCCACATAAGAGAGTGTACTTTTCAAGGATTTTAGAGCATTAATTGAATGCAAATACATACTGGTAATAACAAATTAGCCTAATTTAGTCTTTGAATCAGGATTCTGTAGTACCTGAAATTGGTAGCAGATGGATCTAATTACTGTATATACTTCTAAATTCTGTGCATATTTCTGTCCAATATCAGTTGTTTGGGCATTGATTGAATTTATGCCTTGCCATTTCCAGCCACCATTATCTCTTTGTGTTTTCTAAAGAACCTAATAAGTTGTAAATTTTTTAAAGATTCATAACCTTTAAAGCATTAACCCTCCACCTTCTTCTTCGAGGAAGAACAATGTTTCTGTGGGTTTGCCTACAGGAATCCATTCAGAATCACAATTTGACAGTGTGGAATGTATTTGAGATTATATTCTGCTATTTCTGTAATTTCTTTGTGTTTGTGTTTGTGCATATTGTATGTGAAGCTGTGTGTTTACGCTTGTTTGTGGAAGCCAGAGTAAAAACTTGGATGTCATTATTCACATTGCTGTCTACTTCTTAAGTCAACTTCTCTTTCTTGGCTGGAAATGCCAAGTACTCAAAGCTGGTTCACTAGTGAGTCCGGGGATCTCCCTGTGTCCACCTAACCAGAGCTGAGATTACAGAAATGCCCTTTACACCCAGTTTTTTTTTCCTTTTTTTCGTGTATGTGTGTGTGTGTGTGTGTGTGTGTGTGTGTGTGTGTGTGTGTGTAAGAGAGAGAGAGAGAGAGAGAGAGAGAGAGAGAGAGAGAGAGAGAGAGAGAGAGAGATTTGGGGTCTGAACTCAAGTTTTTGTGCTTGCTTTGCAATAATCTCTCTGTCCAGCCCTGAATTTTGTTCTGACCTATTTTGCCAAAGAAAAACTAATTCATTCGAATTCAGAAGTTTGCTTTGCTAATAAGGATTTGACCTCGTTTAATGGATTTAGTTGTTTTCTTAGATCCAAGAAAATTAAACTAAAAATTAATATAATCTTTGTATTTTATTGATCTATAGGACAGAGTATTCATGTTTCCTGAGGAGTTCTGCATCCTTTTTCCAATTCCACAGATGGCACGTGGCACTCTCCTCTTTGCTTGTTTTTGTTTATGTTACCTTAT
The DNA here is from genome assembly GCA_004026605.1 of Ondatra zibethicus. Taxonomy (NCBI): domain Eukaryota; kingdom Metazoa; phylum Chordata; class Mammalia; order Rodentia; family Cricetidae; genus Ondatra; species Ondatra zibethicus. Next base: position 26,446 of record PVIU01001919.1, on the reverse strand, counting down.
CTGCTGTCTCTGCAAATGGAGACTAGGACTTTCCTTTCTTTTCCATTATGTTTTAACATTTTTATGATTTTGATTGCTAATAGATTTTATAAGTCATGAGAAAATATGTTATTTTTCCAAATTAATGAATCAATAGTTCTGATAAATAGGATGCAAATCACACTAGCTTGTGTTGAGGCTATAAAAGGTAGGGCTTGCAAAGGGTAAGTTCCATCACATGGATATTAAATGAAGGCCAGAAGTGGCAGGTAAAGAATGAAATGGAGAACTGGTATTTGAATGCAAAGGAGGATACCTAAAAAGAAATAACTGTGTCCTGCCTCGGTGCCTCAAACTGTGCAGCAACTGGGATTGGAAATGTAGGAACCACAGCCATGTGCTATGTGGATATTGATCACTGAACCAGGCAATTTTTGGCATACAATGACTTTCAGTTATAATTTCAGGAACCAGGCAGAAATCCAAGGACTATTAGCAGAACCCAAGGCCATAGCAGACCAATATCAGTAGAAGTAATATAAAGGTTTTTTTTTAATGTTTAAGATTTCTTTTTTTTTTAATTGAAAGCATTTTTTTTCATACAATATATTCTGGTCACTGTTTCTCCTACCTTAGTTTTCAATGATTGCTGGAAAACTAAATTTCATGTATATTAATACACATGAGGGAGAATGTAATAATGGCATTTCTAGATCTTTATAGACAAAATCCTAGCAATCTTTTGTTCCTTTTTATTCCTCCTCATTCCTACCTCTGTCCCTCATTCCTCATGAACTCTGCAACATTTTTTGCTTTCTTCCTTCCCCTTCTATTTCTCTTTTTGCCTATATATATATGTGTGTGTATACATCATTGTATATGCAAAAATATATAATAAATTAGTATGTTATTGAATATTATATATACAATAACAAAATAAATTAACGAATATATTCTATATAATTGCATATAGAATAATATAAATTGTATATATTCTAATGAGCTATTGTCTTTCTATTAACCCTAGTATTTTAAAGGTTTGACATTATTCCAATATCTCCCTGACAGGCACACTAACTTCAACAAGTGGGTTGTGGGAGCCACAGTGACAGAAAACATTTCAATTCATATAATTTTTTTCACCAAGGTTATTTCATCTCACCAAATATTAGGGCCTCAGTCATGCCATTGACTTGTATCATATTCTTTTCTCTAACTATATATTTTTAATTCCTCCAAGCTCAAACATGCTATTAAATGATCTGATATATTGCTCCACTTTGGAACATGTTACTGCCATGTATCCTATTTTCAACTTGTTACAAATAATTTTTTATTTTGTCTTCATTTCTCAACTAAACTAATTGGAAAAGTAAAATGCCATCAAATATCAGGGTTAATTTGACTGTATATAAGTCACTGATTTAATTTATGAGCATATTCAAGTTGTGAAAATAATTGTGGTAGTGAAGGAAGTAGCACTTCCGTATGTGTTTTTTGACATTTTAAAGCTATTATTATCCGAAGCTCTATTTTTTTTCCTAAGGGAAAATAACATCAGTGGGCAATATGAATTCCTCATGTTTATCACTGGAGAGCAGAAATAAAACCTGAAGTTTTGTTTTAATTGTTTAAATGTAAAAAAAGCTATAATATTTTAATGATCTTAATTATTTTCCATTATTGTAAAAATCATTCTGGAACCAGTTTTTTATTTATATGTTGCTTATAATGTAGTTATTAAAGCATCTAGAGTAAAATACAACTTATAGATGAAATGTAGTTTCTATCTGCATTTGTATTTTTGAATCATAATGTATTAAGATAGAAAATGTGTAAGGAAAGCTAATCTGATATGTGAAATAATATCAATATTACTTATTTATAATAAACTATCATGATGGAGTTTAGATGAAGAAATAACTTTTATTGTCAAATTGACTAACTGAAGAAAATTTCTAAACTCTGCATTAATTTTGACATATTTTGAGTCAACAGATCTAGTTTTCATAAGTATATCCAGTTTAAAACTAGGAAGTACAGTTTTATACATCACACAACAGAATTATTCTTTCTCTGTGCTGTAGATAATAAATTGGAAGTTAATTTTTTAAAAAAAATTATACTTAGTAGAAGCCCAAGAATTTGCATTATGTTTTTATGCTCTGAGAGTTGCAAAATAGCAGCTGTGCTGTTTGACAATCCCCTTCTCACCCAGGGAAGAATGCTGACAACGACATAAACATACACTCTTAACTTTTATATTTCCCTAAATCCTAAAAATTAGTGCTCTCCTTTGCATTTTTATATGACAGTGTTATAAAGTGGTTAGTTTTAAAGGAAAAAAATCATAAAATCTTAATAGGTGAAAGGAATGTAAAGGTTACTTAATCTCACCTCCTGTCAATTTACAGGGGATGGTTTCTATAATATTCCTGGCAGGATGCTTCTCTAGCTTTGCATGGGCATTCCGCCACTGCCCGTCCACCATTCTCCAAAGCAGCTAGCAGGATTTTCAGATGGCTGAACACAGTCTTATAGATGTGTGCATGTTTGTCTCTTTTCTGTATATGGTGGCTGTAAATATAGGTACTTATTAAGAGAATGTGAGATACTTTGTGAAAAAAAAAGATTTTTAAATACCACAGGTGATTTTGTATGCTAAATATGCATTTCTGGAAAAGAAACTGAAAGTACACATCTGTTTTTTAGGAAGGAAGCTACAGTACATGTACCTTATCAGGTTGGGCTCTGGAAGTTAAGGTATAAACCTTGCTCACTTAAACATGATCATGATTCATATAATAGATGGGACTTAATATGTGAAGTAATTTGGGAAATAGAACCATGTGATACATTTGGAAAATAAGTAATAAAATATCATACAAATCATGCCTTGAGGTGGTACAATGACTGAGAGCATAAAGTAAATATATTTTTGTATTAAAAATACTGAAATAAATATGTAACTGAATTTCTTTGACAATGATTTCCAAATCTTTGATCATTTGAAATAGGGCAAGAATGATAAACTAGTAATTGTTTGTTATGAAGGGGAACTGTTTTACAACAGGGAGGCAGGGGTGCATTTACCTGGTTTCTTATTATTGTGTACCCTTTTCTCAAGATAATTTGCATTGGTAGACAAAAATGAAGGAATATTTTTAACTACCTGTGGCTTTGTATTTGATCATTATACTTAGAAAATAAATAAGTTGACTTGTATAAATTAATTACTTTAGATCAAGATAATGATGTCTAGCTTAGAGCAGCATTCTAGGAGTCTACTTGGTTCCTGACAGAGAAGTGACCAAGAACCATGGGAACCGTTAGTGTTAGGACTGAGCACTTTGGGGACAGTCCTGGAAGGAACAGACTCTGAAACTAAGAGAATGATTTAAAAAGTAAAGTGCAGTTAGTTCCCATAGGGGAAAGAAGGCAAATATATAGCAAGGAACACAGAATAAGTAAATTCAGGAGACACAAATCAGAACAAATCTCAGAAGACATATTGTGGAAATCCCCAGATTTTAATTGAAGCTGATGAAGGGGAAAGACATGCTCCTGCCTTTCTGAAGCCTATAGCTTCAACTTAACTTTTTCCTCATATCTCAAGTATGCACCAATTTAAAAGTGATACCTTTATGGCAAAAATCTTCCTCCCAAGAAAGATAAAGGTCTGTTGGGTACAGTTGGCAATTGGTAGAATTGTTTAATGACTTCATCTTCTTAAGCTACTTCCTGTTAGTGTTTCCATAAAATGCCTATCATGGTTGAACTGCAATGACTCCACCATGGGAGGCTAAAGTCTCACTACTAGAAAAAATAAACTTGCTTAAAGAAAGAAGGATCATATGTAAGTGGAAGAAGTCAATGTCAAGGAATCTTGGTTGGTGTAGGAGGTTTTTCTGTATTTGTGTTGCTTTCATTGGTGAATAAAGAAACTGCCTTGGCCTTTTGATAGGGCAGAAATCAGGTAGGTGGAGTAGATAGAACAGAATGCTGGGAAGAAGGTAGTGTGGCAGACGCCATGGTTCTCCTGCCCGAGACTGACCCTGGTTAGAAGCTTTCCCAGTAAGCCACGATGTTGTGGTGAACAAAGATTAATAGGAATGGATTAGATCAAGAGTGAGAGTTGGCCAAGAAGAGGCTAGATATATGGGCCAGGCAGTAATTTAATTAATACTATTTCCGTGTGATTATTTTAGGGCTTAAGCTAGCCAGGCAGTGGGATGGGGCCGCCATTCCTCTCACTACACTTGGTTGTTTAGGATAAACACTGAGTTTAAGTATTAAAACTTAAATGTGAATTAAAAGTTTACATTTTTTTCCGCTATTATTAAATCCTTTTTGTGTATATGTGTATATATGTATATATATTAATGTATGATACAAGCATGTGTGTAGCTAAAGCATTTTTTTAAAAAATGTAAGTAATTTGTAATTTGCTCCAGAGTTAAGAAAATGAACTCTGAAATAGAGATATTTGGGGTTCAAATCCAGGACCCCATGTGTCTTATGCTATCTTTATAGATAAGTTATATTCACAAATTAATTGATTTCTTTTTACCTCTACCCACTACTTATGCATAGGATGAGCATAACAAAAGAAACATCGCTTTCATGATCGTGGTGAGACTTAGGGAGTCAAGTGGTGCAATGTTGTTTTGGAGGTGTCAATGTGGATTAGTTTGGATATATTGATGCTCTTCATATCCATCTTTGAAATAAAATAAATTAGGAAAATGTATACTGAGTAGCATCTGTTATCTGTTAACAGTTTACTAGCAGAAATTTAAAATAGTCATAAAATTGGAATAAGATAATAATTATTCTACACCTTTATGTGGTTTAGAATAATCACATAATTCACAATAATCACGTCAGTGTTAATATTATTCCATTATTTTCCCACCCAATTTCTCCTCTTCCTACAGAAATATGAAGCAAAACACAAACACAATGAATTTGATCTTGAATCTTTCTTTTAATAATTTAACTATGTATTTTGTGTATGCTTTTCAAAGATAAGGACATATATATTCAGGTCACAAATACATGATCAATATCAGTTCTAAAATGCCATCCTGTATCCTATAAATTTTTCAAAAATTTATATATAATGTATGTGTGAATCTATTTTTATGTTATACATATTCTTTTTGTTATTCAGAGAGTCTTTCCTTAAACTTCCTATTCACTGGCAACACATCTCTAACGAAAACTAAACAAACGTGTAAATTTACACTTGAAAAAAAATTGGAACAGTCCTTTAAGGGGAACATTTTATCTAAAGAGTGTAGAATTAGTTGCAGGGATTTATTTTCACCTCCCACATCTTATAATTCTCTGATAATTTCTTTTTGTTTCTTTCTTTTTCTTCCTTTTCTTTTCCAAGATAGGGTTTCTCTGTAGCTTTGGAACCTGTCATGGCACTCACTTCACAGACCAGGCTGTCTTCCGACTCACAGAGATCCACCTGCCTCTGCCTCCCAAGTGCTGGGATTAAGGGCATGTACCACCACCGCCCTTCAATCAAAGATCCATGGGAAAATCCGTGTTTAAATAATACTCCTCAGAGCGACTTTTTTATTTCAGGGAACATTTTCTGAAGGGTCCTGTTTCCTTCACTTGGAGCAGGATTCACTTTGTACTTGAAGACTCAGAAATGAGCGGAGGTGATGAGAAGGGAATAGGATGGCAAACCACGAAACTCCGCAACACGGTCTAGATTTTTCTCTTCATTTTTAAGGCCACATTCATTTTGAAAAAGCCTCGGACTCATGTGACAGCCCCTCCTCTGTCCTCGTCATACATTCTCAAAGCCCAGCACAGAAACTCACTTCTGGCAGATGTAAATCTCAGTGAATTGGTCAAGGTCAAGGCACAATAAAGTAGAGTTATCAAGGGATTGCAGTTTCCTGCTTTCCACTCTGTGCGAAATGCGAGGGGCTCCACCCCCCAAAATGAAAGCGTGCATCTTCTTTTGTTGCTGCTGTTCTTTCTAGAATTATGAAGCATGATTTAGAAGTTGCTTTGATCGTTAACTCAGGCTTGCCCAAGTGGTCCTTCAGAGAGAGTTTATATGTATGTTAGTCAAGTGCGACTACTGTACACCCCACAGCCCATACAACCTGTTCACTAAGGCAAGCCAGTTTCCTTTAGAACCAGCTATGCTCCTTATGTAGTATGACATGAAGAAGTTGTCTGTAATAACAGATTACTAGTTCGGTTTCCATGAGCAAGCACGGACTGCAAAGTAGATTATTAACGTACATAGAAGTAGAAAATTAGATCCGAAGTGATGTTTTACTATGAGGTCTTCTCTGGGCCGTATAAAATGAGAAAGAAGTAACCTTGTTCTATTTCTGCACCCTGGTTTAAAAAAAAAAAAAGCCGCGTAGCAGGCACATCACCTTTAATTAGGTTTCTGCTTTGGGGAAGCATTTTACCAGCCCCCTTTCATTTATTTTTAATGATGTTATCACTACCAGGCAAACAGTCCCTTAATAAAACAAAAACAGTTTCTATATAAAGCCTGGTGTCCATGTCCTGAGTCAGTCATCTAAAAACAAATGTTATGATTGTTTCCCTTGTGGTCTTAGAACCCTTAATGGCCCTACTGTGCAGATATACAAAACATTAACCAAGGAAACAGAGCCGGGTCCATTGTGCAGCCTTCAGTAAGTGCTTTCCCATGCTCACTTGCAGTATCAGCAGTCAGGTTAAGCCTGTGGGGTCATGGAAAAGACAGAAAGGTCGATTAAATGGGAACTTTTCAGCAAAACCCCTGCTTGTCCTTTCGTAATCATTCACAACTCACTGCTTTATGAAGCAAGTGGGGAGGAAGCAATGCACATGCTTGGGAGGTCAATCAGTGTGTGTATATTTAATGCTTCAAACTCCTCGTGGCAGAGACAAGAATGATTGCATGCACAAGTATCTACTTTCCAACATAAGTTTTTGTACCTGAATTTGTTCTCAAAGTCAAGTTTTAAAATACTTGTTATTGTACAGCTTGACTTTAATGTTTCTTTTGTATATAAATCTCAGAGATATAAATACAGAATAGAAAGTCATTTTTTTTCTTTTAAGAACAATGGTAGGAAATATGCTTTCCAGTTAAAATTCCATTAAAATATAATTTCTTCAGGTTATTAGAGACCCAGAATTCCCTGAGCTATTACCCCTGGGTGGTCTCTTTAGATGACCTCTAACCCTCCTGCCGCATAGCCTTCAACAAAGTTTACTGCTTAGCTCTTACCATGGAGATTTTTATTTCCTTCTATCCTGTCTCAATTCATGTCATCCCAAAATAATCTCTTCTTTTCCTAAGTAAATAAAGTGCCATTTGGATCAGTATTTTGTCAAACAACCTTTTTGAGATCATGTTTTGTTTTCTACATTTTTTTTAAAAAAAATCATCTTCTTAGTGATTCCTTTTAGAACAAGACTGCGTCTGTGAAGTGTCCTTTAACAAACCGTGTAACCTTCCAACATACGTTATTTTAATTTTACCATGATGGATGCAGTGTAACTACAAGACAAATGGAGACTTTTTGCTCCTTCACTGCGTATTCTTCGGGATTTGCTGCTCTTTTCTTCATTCACATATTTCATCAACAGAAATTAAAAAGAACCTGTATGTGTGGGCCAACTGAGATGATGTGAATATTCTCTCCTTGTCTAAGGAGTGCCCCATAAAGGTACATTTAAGAAACAAAGCAAAACAAATCTACCTAGATGTGAAGAACCACCTGTGGGGATGGTAGTTTCACAGAATAAATGAGCCATAGATCTATTCTTAGTTACACTGGAGAAAACTGCATGCTTGACATAGGTTCTAACATACCTCTGCCACCTCTATAAGCACATTATATATTATCTCGTTTTTTACATTTTATTTGTGTGTATGTGTATATAAGTGTGCTCGTGTGTTTAGGTGCAAATCTATGCTTATATATGTTGAGACCACAACTTAAACTTGGGTGTAATTCCTCAGCTACTGTCTAACTTAATTTTAAGTCAGGGTCTGTTAATGTCCTGACTTACAACGCAATATGTAGACGGAGCTACCAGTCCCTGGGCCCTAAAGTCCTCTTGTCTCTGGCTCCCCAGCACTAGGATTGCAAGCAGGTTCTAGCATATCCAAATTTTGGTTAGGTTCTGAGGATCAGACTCAGGTTCTTGTACTTCCAAATGATGTACTTTACCACCAATGCCCCTCCCCAAGACTATCTTTTTAATTAATTTCTCCATAATTTGAACTCCCAAGTTCTAATCCTGATTGGAGCATATTCAAAAGGTTTTCTGGTGTTTCTGTGCTGTCCTCAGTCTGTTCCAATGAAAACTGTCAACATGATGCATCATTATCAATGGCTTATTACATAGGCAGAAGATAGCCAGCACAAGCAAATGATGGAAAGATGGAGCTATTCACTGCCACATTAAAGAAAAATGACTATCAAAGGAAATTTATGGATTTTATTTTTCACATGTACACTATTTTTGTATTCTGTTAAGCATTTTTCCATATATAATCTAATTGGATTAAAGTATAATACTTTGAGTTTAGTTAATCCTTATTACAAATTAGCCAAATGTTTTTCAAATGATATAAGGTAGTTTTATCACTACAGCATTTAATAGAATAGTGAATAGGACCAGAATTCACTAAGTTTAATAATGTTTTCTTTTTATTTAAATTTAGCTAAATCATATATAGAATTTAGATATCTTTTATTTAGAACATCTGTTGTATGGGACTGGAAAGATGATGCAGTGGTTAAGAGCATACTGGTTTTATGGAGGACCCTGGCTCACCTACTTCAGTTCCTAGAACAGCACTAACATTGGACAGCAGACAACCTCTTCTAACGCCAGTACTCAATGAATCTAACGGACTCTTCTCATTTATCCTGTTTAGATTGCATGTCTGCGTATAATTTTTAATTCTTTACCTGAGCACTAATGTTAATTTTTAGGTTACTCATGCTCCTGTTTTAGGTCAGTAAGACTTCTGTTGAATACTTTGGCTTCTGATAGAAATTTACTAAAACAACCAAGAAAAATTTATATTTCTATAAAAATTTATTTACGTCTAAACGAAAAGTACGATATTCTGTAGAATATTTTTTCAGCCCTTTCCCCCCACCTACTTTGCCATTTTAGTAATAGTTTTCATTCAAACATCCTTTCTTTAGCTTGGAAAGAGCAGTTTAGTAGTAATAATAAAAGACATTACAGAGCAACGTGCACGTGTGCGCACACACACACACACACGCAAGAGAGAGAGAATGTGTTATTCAAACCCAAAGGGAATGGTTATGAAAATAACAACTGCATTAGACTTTATTAGCAGGAAAGAAAACATTTTAAAAGTAGGGGACCATTATTTCTTTTTTAAACAACATTGTTCCTTAGGATATCCTGCTAAATTGTCCTGTGTGATAAGATTGAAGAGGAAAGAGACTTGTCTTTCAGAGACATCAATCTTCCTGATGGTCACTTAGTAGAAAGTGACTTAATGTGCTAGTAGAATCCTGAGTTCAGGTGATAAGGACAACTAAAATACGATGTCCTCATCCTTTGTTATGCAACTGACATGTTTTGTCTTTTCCATTTGTACTTTAAATTTCTATTATCTTGATTAAATAATGGGGAAATTGTCAGCATATTTATTGTGTAATTATTCAGATTTCAGTCAGTAATTTTTCTGGGTATTAAGATGGAATTACTTATTAAACTGTAGCATGTGCCATTCCATTTTCCTTCAGGAATTACTACAGTTCCTTGTAACTAAATTAAAGTTGAATAATGCTTAAAAGTTAATACCTTCTTTTTAGAATTTAAATATAACAACTTAATAGGTAACTAGCGTGCTGGTTTTATCTGGCATGTGTTGCGTACCTAACTGTGACTGCAGTGTTTTGTGCCTGCCTCTGGTCACATCACCTCCCTTTTTACAGTCTCTCTCTCTCTCTGTCTCTCTCTCTGTCTCTCTCTCTCTCTCTCTCTCTCTCTCTCTCTCTGTCGCTCTGTGTGTGTGTGTGTTTTTACAAATATCCCTCTGCCTTTTTCTCACGAGAACACATACCATTGAACTTTACACTGGAATAACTTCATGTTAACTTTGTGACATACATCTATGAAATAACCCTTTTCATAAAATAGCATTACAAATATGGTCATGTATTTGGTGATCACCATTTAAGAAACTGTGGGAATAAAATGGAGTTCCTTGCACAACTCTACCAATTTCTCTTCACTGATAATCAGATACTAAAACCTGATGTCATATGACACAATAAAAAAATCCCCAAATATGACCAGATAATTGTCTTATGAAGACAGTTTCTGAAACCCTTTGCAGGTATATCAAATGGAAATCAGATCTGTGAGTGTGCTGCTTCTTCCTTCACACTTTGAAGTCAATGGAGATTGTGTGATGCCCAGACTCTAACATTGTCTGGTCTCAATTTTTTGCCTTAATATTCCAAAAATATTTCAGATATCAAGGTCACTTTATTTAAAAATTGAATATGATTAAGGCTTAGTTTTACAATCCATGCATGAGGAAATAAAGTAGGCTTTTATGCTGTTGATTGCTGAGAGGTGACAGTGTCTTCTCAGATAAGAGCATATTGAGGTTCAAATAAATATTTTTTGTTTATTTGATCTTTTAGCCTTCATTTTCTTAATAAAAGGGGAGGTTGTAGTTAACATTTCTTTAAATTTCCTTTTCTTTTCATTTTAAGTTGTTGTGACCCAACTTTATAGCAAATGATAGTCTGTTCTCATACATGATATTATATGCAATGAGATAAAGAATATGTATACACACACGCTTGCACATACACACAGAAGAGTGTTGACCATTGACTGGATGAGCAGTGGCTAATGAAATGAAAATAGAAGGTAAAGTGCTTCACCAGCTATAAGAATTAGTTATTTATCACCTGGAATCGGTCACTCTGATCTACATCAGTTTTATAATGCTTTTACCCGGGTACATTTCTTCCACCCCTATTATCGTGCGCATTATTTCAACAATTAACAGTGCATGAATGTAGACATGATAGTGATTTAATGATTTGTTTCTCACCTGCCAAGCATAGTCAACCATCAATGCACTGAAGTTATAACAAATAATTATTTAGTGATAAAAGATATGCTCAAATATGTACATAAATACATTTGGCTTTCATTTTTTGCAGAGTCTTTCAAAATTACGAAGTCACAGATGCTAAGGTGAATGCATGCTCAGATGGTCATTAGGTTCTATCCCTTTATTCAAAAGACAAGCAATTATTATCTCCATGATCTATTAAGGTGTATTTTCTTTACCATGTGACAGCTAAGGTGAAACAGATCAAAATATATTGCTCTCCTTTCTTAAACACTGACACATGCACGTAGATGTTTAACAAGTGCCTTTCCAGAGCTCTTATGAGAAAACAGTAGCAGCCTTGGTCTAGAGAAGTAATTTATGACAGCTTGGTAAATGGTACCCAAAATTACCTTGCTCATATTAGCCCTGCTGCAGCCCTACCTGAGCCCCGAAGCGTTTCTCCACCCCACGTGAAAGCTGTGATAAAATACAGCATTATGGGTCCTGGCTTAGTTGCTTCCTGTTTCTTCTTCTAGTACATGCTGCTTGAACTCATCTGTCAGCGATTTCACAGAGGCAGTGGAAGGAGGATAGGGAATAGGACATCTTTTGTCTCTTACATCTCTCCCCACCTTTTCTTTCTGTTTACTTCATTGACTTAAAATGGGGAAGGTGAGGGATATGATTTAGAAGGTTCTGACATTAGTGACAATAGGCGTGGCATCTTTCATACTATTTCCACACTAGACAGGCATGATTGGAAAGCAGTTGTGTGTTTAACTGTTCTATTGTAAAATAAAGAAATGACTGAGAACAGTGGAATCAAATTATAAGCAAAAATCAAGTATGCTGAAAATTTTAGCCACTTGTAGAATTGAGAGATACTATAAGAGGTAATCAAACACTTTGTGCTGATTAATTTTCCTGGGGTGAGATATGAAAAATATTTACAAAATAGAGAGTTCTAGTCGAGCAACATTTTATCTGTGAATAAGCCACAACTTGCTTCCATTTCATTGAAAAGTATGCAAATGTTTAAATAGTAAGGAGTTAAATGACAACTTTTTACAATGAAAGGAAAGAGTTATTATGTTCCGACATTAAGTGGCTTAACTGTTGAAGACTGTGAAATCAATGAAATAAATAATAACTTACCTGAAAGGGGTAATATGATTTCCATAAGGCTGTGATGGAAGTTACATTTTTAATGTTTTTTCTTCAGTTCCCTTTTTATGTGTGAAAGCTTTAGATGTTTAAGTATTTAAAATTAGATTTTTAGCAAATGAGAGTGATTATTTTAATTGTAACTTAGAATCAATGTTCTCAGATTCTAGTCTTCCCCTTTTGGTGTTACAAAAGGAAAAGGAAAAGAAAAAAAAAACCAAAACACAAGAAAAAAGAAGTTTCACTTGTAGATTCTTTGTTAAGCTTATTAAGACTACATTTGAATGAACCATCAATATAAAGGAAGGGTTAATTGAGAAAGAAGCATCCTTATATACAAAACATTTCTCTTATAGAAAGCTTTTGAAATACTCTATTGTCAATCCAAACAGAGCAAACTAAAATGAGATAATTGGGAAGGTGCCCATAAAGTCAGCCTGAATATATTATCACAACTATATATGAGATAATATTTGTTTTAAAAAGATTCTATGGCACTGTAAACTCAGTCTCATTAGAGACTGCATTTAAAAGGCTTATAAAGTTACTCATTAATGTTATCTTGTTGTATCTCCACAGCTTTTTCATTAAAGAAAATTCAGCAGAAAGCATTTTCTCCTGATAGCAGGAACCAATTTGCAATAAATGTTCTGGAAACCACTAGGGAAGCCATTACTGAGGTCTAATAAAAACAGACAAGCGTAACTTGTTCTATATTTTTGTTTCAATCACATACAGATGAGACCCCGCTTTCTACACCAACCGCAAGAGACAGCATCGACAAACTTTCTCTAACTGGGCATGGGCAACCACTACCTCCAGGTTTCCCGCCTCCCTTCTTGTTTCCGGATGGCCTGTCTTCCATAGAGACCCTTCTCACTAATATACAGGTATGGCTCTTTTCACTCTGCAAGAAAGGAGCACGAACACACACAGGTGAACTGTGTTTCTAAAAGAAACCTATTTCAAATAATTATCTCGTGATATTGGCTGATCCATAGTATTAGACATTTTTCCAGAAAATTATCTTTTAAGTTTTCTACACTAACCAAATTGTTGTAGAAATGCTCAACAAACAATTTATATTTTACCACATTAGAAATAAACAAAACTGGTGTAAGCATTTAAGTGTGTAAATTTGTCTGGTTTTATCAAATGACAACATACAAGTTCTAATAAATATTTAGATATTTTTAAACTGCTGGCCTTCCAGTGAGGAAATGATATGTTTAGTTATTTTAAATATGTCTAATAAAGAAGAATCCAAAAGAATTTCTTTTTCATAAATAAGTTTCTTTCAGCAAGTAGGGACTCTTCAAAGAATAGACTTCAAAAAGCCATAGAAAAGTTTCCGCAGATTTCCTATGTGTCCCTCAGGATGTATATCTTATGTACAGTACATTATGAATCAAAAATACTTAGAGTTAACAATAACATAGTGCAGGGAGCCAAGATAATAAAAGTGTTTGGGATAGAAGAAAGCATAGTTGTCTTGCCATGCATGGAGGGATCATGTGGGCCCCAGATGGAACTTTTCCTTCTCCTTCTCAGGAGGAGCCAGGAGACACAAGATACAGATGCTGTTTGCCCAGCACTCCGTCCTCACTTATATTTTCTAAACACATTTCCTACCATATTAAACTTTGCCCTAGCTGAAATGTAATTAATTTTATTTACCTCTCCAAGGATATAACAGAAGGTTTTTAATGTAACATATCTTCTCATCTATTAATATGGTTTTTAAAATACAAATATAATTAGAGTTGCTATAACTGTATTCAACATTAAGGTATTGTATTTTACTAACTGAAATAAGTCATCAGTTCAGTCTCATTATAATCATGACTAGATTACAGCCAAAAGTAAACATAGGAGTTTTCCCCAAAATTTTACCTATATTGCAAGGTACAGATCATAGTGAATTTCACTCTTGTTGCGGAAAATGCTTTTAAAAATCAGGGGAATAGCGCAACTGGTCTGGGTGCAGAGATTAAGAGTTTATCAAAGGATCAGCCCTAATTGAGATATCTATATCATATCTCTTCCCATCAAGTCTTAGGGACCATTGTGGAGAAGGAGCTCCGAGGTGGTAAGCACCAGAGATAACTGATGACTGCCAGGAAACAGTATTTTCAAAACAAGGTAGCGAGGCTGCACATATGAATTCACAGTGGACTAGACAACTTGCTCATAATCTATTCAAGCTCAAGGCAAACAAAAATCTCAGCATAGAAAGAGAAATGGGTGCAGAGTCTACTCCTCACTGGAGAACTATGTCAGTTAGTAGCTCCAGGAACAAACGGTACAGCCCTGCTAAGTCGATGATGTTCCAGTTAAGAACGTGTATCCAAGAGTATATAAGCAGCACAGATTGTGATTGATAAGGAGAGAGATGGGGACAGATAGACAGAAAGAGAGAGACACAAAGACACGAAGCAAAACAAAAGGACAGGGAAACAGAAAGAAACAGAGACAGTGAGTGAGGAAAGATAAAGTTGGGTGTGTATATAAATGGGTAGATCTGGGAAGAGTGAGGGATGGGAGTGGATATTATTAAAATACATCCAAAATTCTCAAGGAACTAATAAAAAAATTAGAAAGGTTCACATTATTCTACGTAAAAGTCCATATGAAATTGTCTTAGAAATTTATAATCAGACTAATGATAATTTGACTTGAATTTCTGCATAAAAATACTCTAGTATCTTATTTTTATTTTTATTTTTATTTTTATTTTTTTTTTACTAGAAATCAGCTCACTCAGCAGAGGAATGGTTGTACACTGGGCCTGAGAACTGTGCTGACATTCATAGTTCTATGTCAAATACTGACAGTTTGGGAGAATTACATCATCCACTCTCTGCTTGGAGTATTTAGACTAAGCATGATATCCCCATCATTTCAAACTAAGTATTTCTTTTAGAAAGAAAAAAAGAAAAGAAAATGTCCACATTTTAGACAAATTTTCTGTTTATTTAGCCTACTCTAGATCTGGTCTCCTTCTCAAACATATACACCAAGGATGTATCTTAGAAGAGGTAATGGCACATTGATAAGCAAAACAAACTAATATATTGATTTTAAGGTTTTATTGATTGGAATCTGGTCATAATAAAGTTAGACTATCAATAAAAAGTTCAACATTAAGAATTATACTTCTTTATGTAAATTTTATACATATGCATATATGTGGAGATATAGGTGTTATATACCTATGAATATTAAATATTTCCTTTTATATACATGTATGCACATATGTATACATAAAATAAGACTAATTAAGAAAATAACTGAGTCTTTTAGAGATATATGCATATAAATACATATTGATAATCATATATATACTGAATTTTTGGTGATTTCACAATAGTTTGTAAAATTCCAAATCTTTTTCATTTTACAATAGTTTGTAAAATGTTAAATCTTATCATTTCCACATTTATTGACTCATGATTATATCTAAGAAATTTTATAGACTGTTTAAACACTCATGACCCTGGCTTATTAGGCATAAAATACGAATGTGTTTGCTGTCTAAATTTTAATTTAGGTAATTACAATCTGCCTACATCAATTTCACCTGCAATTCAAGTATGTATAATTGGGTTCTCTGCTTTCTCTGCCAAAACTGTAGCATACTCGTGTACTCAGTTTGAAGCTCTAGGGTTACTTTGAAAATAATTTGTTGCTATTAAGATTCATTTCCCCAAATCTGTCAAAATATTATTTAATACATTATTGTTTTAAAAACAAATGATTTCATAATATAGTATTAGTTGATAATTTTTAATAACCATATTTGTGGTGACTAACATATATATTTCCTCCACAAAATCATTTTAAAATTTATTTTCACAATTGCTATCATAAAACTTATGGAAAATATTATATTTACATCCAAAAAATTAAACACTAGTTTAAAAATATTTTTATTAATATTTTGAGGATGTCAAACCAAGAAGCATTATAGAGTTTCCTTCATGTCACTTGAATAGTTTAAATTGATTTAAATTAAATTAAATTGATTAAAATTTAAATTAAATTGATAATGAAAATATCTGGAATAAATAACAGTAGTTAATTTTCAGGGGGCAATAAAATTTGATCCATTTTTTTGTTCCTAAAACTTGTGTTTTTTCATGGCATTTTGTTGTATTCTGTATGGAAGTATTTCACCATAGCCTCCACCTTCAATGGTGTCCTTGGATAGGTCACTGGGCAGTTTAATGTGAGGAAATGCTTTTGGGTCAAATATTTGGAAGTTACACCTTCAGATATTGGCTGCCAATAGATTACATTCAAAATAGGGTTCTACTCACTAGTTGCAACAAGTACATCCTAAATCACAAAAACAGTAGCTTTCAGAACTGACAGCATTACAGTTGTTTGTGTTTACCCTAGAGCCAGTGTATACAGCGAAAGAGCAAATTCACTGTAAAATGAATAGAACTGAGTATAGTGAGGCAACTCAGTGGGTAAGGACATTCGTGGCTTACAAATAGTAGAGTAAGAGTAAGTTAATAAGTAAAAGTTGAAAGCAAAAAGAATGAATATGGTAAATTTACAGGCAGATCTCTGGCTTCAAGGATATTCTGGTCTACACAGTGAGTTCCAGGACAGCCAGGGCTACACAGAGAAACCCTGTGCCTGCCTGAAACCGAAAACAAACAGTGGAGGATGAGTGGATAAGGTGCGGTGGGGCTGCTAGGAAGAGTGGAGGGAGGAGAAGATTTGGTTATAATAGATGTAAAAGTGAGAAAATAAATTTTAAAAAAGAAGCTACACAAGTACACAAAGCGTCTGGATGGTCTGACTCACTGATTATAAAATAAAAACAGAAAATGTTAATTATGCATGAAACTATCCTTAAAGATGCTTACAGTAAAGGGTATGTAATAGAAGGTGGGTTCATTGGGATTTCTGTGCAAAGTGAAGTGGCATTGGTTCAGTGGTAGGAAGTCAGCTTACCTAGAATATTCAGGGCCTTGAGTTCAATATTTCAATCTGGCTAAAAATATCGCAACTAAATCAGAAGTTAACAAAAGTAGGAAAACCTAAAAGAAATAGTAAAAAATACAAAAGGACAGTACCTTGTTGAGCATGGTGTAATAAGTAAATATTTTGTAACTATGTCATATGAGAAGTAGCTTCCGTTTGTTTGAGAGGAAATACAAAGAGACAGAATCTGCCTCAGTATTGAGACTAAAACCTCTTCCTGTCCATCCTCAAACCTGCATCACAATGTCCCTGCCAAATGTTTTACTCTACATTTCAGACACTGAGAAAGAAATGAGCTTCTTGATGATTTGTATTATTGATACAAAATTTATTTAAAATTATCTAGAATATCACATCGGATTCAAAACACACATAGGTTGTAATTGCATATATTGTTATTATATCACATGCTTTATTCTTGATTGCTATTATATAATGTGACTTGGATGTTTTCTTTTTGTTCCCATGAAAGTTTATAAAAAAAAAATAAGGAGCAAAATACTAAACTATACCTAGGAATCTAAGCTCAGCTAACTGTGATGATAATAGCAATGATAGTTTCATATCATGGACTATGTCCCCTATTTGGTGAATATTATTTCCAGAAGCAATCATAGTATGATTTCATATTTAATAAATAAATTTACTGTGCTAATCACTATGGTTCTATAGATTTTTAAAATATTTAAATTTATTTTGTATATGTGGTGCTGGTTAAAGGCGAGGGTTGTCATGGTACATGTGTAGAGGTCAGTGGGACCCTACAATTGATTCTTTCCTTCCATACTGTGAGTCCCAGAAACTGATCTCAATTCATTAGGCTTGAATGACAGACACCCACTATGCCATCTCATCAGGCCCAGTTCTATACAATGAATCTTCTTAATCTCCGTGTTTGCTGGCTTTGCGTAGAAGGCTATTGAGGCAGATACTGTAACATAGTGACTTCCGAGCATTGACAGACTCACTATTAGCACACATGACTCACAAGGTGGACTTAGACACAGAGAAGATGTTTCACAGGAAGGATGTCATTTATCAGCTTTGGGAACTGTGTAACAGTAGAGAGTACAGTTTTAAAAACCCTGTCATAGCTCAGCACTTGATACTGACCTTTTTTTTTTCTTCCTGTCTATAAAAGTCTGGGTTTCAAGGGATACAATTCATTCTTATTCTCCAAAGAAGGAAATACTAAAAGGAATTTTATTTTTTTAAAATAATGGCACTACAGTTCTGTCCGGACTAAGATCTTGGGAAGTCTCTGGCACCTGAGCCTTTTGGACCTTTTTTTTAAGTTTCAATGTTTTGTAACACTGCTAGACTGGTAGATTCAAACAGAGGCACCTGTCTCTGCAATCTTATGAGGAGGTTTATCCTCTGGAAAAAATAAAATTATTTCAGCTGATAAGAATTTGTGTGTGATTAGAGACATCATGCTTCATTGAAAACAAATCTGAGCATGAACACAATAAACCATTGTCTTTTTTTTAAACCGTGGCTGTCATCAGAATAAATACCAACTGTATTTCTTTAGAGCGATTACCCAACATCAGTGTTGTGAGATCTGAAAACCCCTTAGAGGAAAAAGAAATAATGATTGAAACTTGTGCCTCTTAACTGTAATCCAAAATGTTGCCATGGCACTGTGCAGATAAGGTCCTTCTGAGCACTATCACATAATTATTGTGATCTTTTGCACACCATATACGTGGAAAATTAACAGACGTTACACAGATCTGGGAGTATTGTGACTGATAGCTAAAAGATGTCTTCATGACTTATAGATGCTGTGGACAGTTCTTGTTGTTGCTTTTTCCCAGCCTCTTGCTGCACTAAACTTAAATGGATATTCTGTATTCATTTTACTTATTGTTGCATGTCACTGGCAATAACATAATTTTGCATATGTATCTTTTGTTCTAATGTAGACCTTTGTTCACACTGGCATCTTAGTGGTGTGCATTGATTTAAGTCTAAATTTTAAGTTTAATTCTATATAGCTGATACATAGTCTCTAGAGGCTAAAAGTTAATGTTTTTCAACATAATCAGCAGGAATATGCAATTCAACATCATTAACTACATCACCAATAACTGCAACAAAAGGAGAGAGTAAATGTCAATTCTTCCAGCAACTTCATCATTTGCAAACTGTGATTAATAATAAAATGACACAGTTTAGAATCAGCTCTTAACATTATTCAACATGTTTGTTCATAATGATTGTTCCATATTTAAGAACACCAAAATATTATGTTTTGTCACCCAAGGACAATAATAGTTTAATAGTAATTTATTTTAAACAGCTACTGATAAAACAACCAATCAACACATTAAGTGGTGCCAACATTGGCATCTTGCTAAATAATCTCTAGACATTGCACAGACAGTACATCTTTCAAAGATAAGTCAACAAGAGCAATCAGAGCAGAAAATTAGAATTTGGTATCTTAGAATTAAAATACAGCTAAACTAAAGTTTTAATTGGGGTGATCTGAAAGGGCACTTGATATAATGATCTCTTTCATTTGTTACTAATTGTTTGTTCCTGATGCAGAAGAAACATATACAGGAATGTTGCTGAATTTGGTTAAGATGGCAGTTTGCTTAGAAGCTGTGTTTTACTACTAAACAACAAAAGAGTGGGGATGGGAGAGCTGCCGCACAGAAATCCTTATCTTGCTTGTTTTCTATCACAAGAACTATGCCAGGAAATTCTGGATCTGATAAAGCACACAGAAAATAATTTTCATATATATTTATATATATAGACATATATAGACATATATATGTATGCATATGAAAAGATAATTAAAATGGCCTATGACAGTATTAAAAGTTACGCTGTTCTGCTGGAGACAGACTACCTCTTTTCTGTTGGGCTTCACGTCAATCTGGAGTTAGAGTTTTTGAGACAAAGTATCCACATTGACTTTTAGAAGGGTCGCCTTCCTGAGAACCTCTAGCACTGGCATTAAATTCCACTCCTCATAAAATTCCAATGGCAAATTTCAGACTGACACATTCAGAAAGTATGACAAAATGCTTTACATTTCAAATACAGCATTTTGTATTGCTGAACTTATGGTGATAGAATTTTTAACTTGAATTTTCAGTGATATCTTTGGTCCTGAGCATCTTCTCTGGCAAAGCCCATGAGGTTTTTTTTTGTTTTGTTTTGTTTTTTTTTTTTTTTGTAAGCATATGATGTACTCACATTTTATCTTCAAAATCTGAAGGAACTGCAAAATTTTATGAAAATTGCATATGAAGAAAAAGTGCATACATCTAAAATCAGTTGTAAGGATAAGTAAGTTATATTTTTTCCTAAAGCTTTTGAGTTACTAGCCTGTGAAATGGCTTCTTAAATGTTATTCCCAGATTATTACAATACTTTGAAGGACATCATAAAAATAATTGATTACTAATATCTTCTAGATGCTTTAAATATGTTATGTATCTCAAGTATATATAAGAGTGATAATTTTATTTTCTCAATATTTAAATATTTTAAAATTAAAGGCATGGTGTGGATACAGAGTGCTTAATAATAACAAATATTCCTGTTTTTTTTTGTCAAAAAAACTTCATTGCAGTGGAAGATGCATGATATAAGCCAGTTAATGCATCGATATCTATTAATATTACTTAACAACGAATGCAATGACAATGGTTAAGAAAATCTAATAGTATCATCTACATGTAGGAATATTTCTGATTAGATGGTCAGTGAAATCACCTCATGAATAATTACTTTGGGCCATATGAAGTAAAACGAGGCTGTGAGCCATGCAACTATGTAGATTGAAAGAGCAAACTTCCTTCAGCAGACATAGATAGCTGAATTCAGCAGACATAAGATAGCTGTAGAAAGTGTAACCTTGCAAAGGAATGGGCAGATGATCTTGAGGACAGTGACGGCTTACCAGGGACACATAGACCATGTTAGATGCTTCTTCGTAGAACTGCCCATTTCCTTTGTCCATTTGTATTTAATAGGATGCTTTTGTGTGGCTCTCACTGAGATTTGTCTAGCTAGTCTAATGTGAAGCAATAGAACCTACATACCATTAAGTATTTGCCTTTCTAAAATAGTTTAATAAGATGTAGAAGTTTTGTGCTTTAGTTGTAGCATTTGTGAGTCCTGGATGGTTTCACAGGAATTAAAGAATTTGATAGGTGGGCTCTTCTCATCGAAAATACATTTCAGTAATGAACAAAATGTGTTTTGTACCAAAGTATCCTCATGGTGAATACCTTCTTTGTACAGGGCCTTTTGAAAGTTGCCATAGATAATGCCAGAGCTCAAGAAAAACAGGTCCAACTGGAAAAAACAGAGCTGAAGATGGATTTTTTAAGGGAAAGAGAGCTAAGAGAGACACTGGAGAAGCAGTTGGCCATGGAACAAAAAAACAGAGGTATCTGTAAAAATCCACGAAGGTCTAATATTTAAGTGAATTAGTCAATAAAATAATATCGTTCTGTTGGTGATATACTTTCAGTTTTGCTACTTGCCTGTAACTGGACTTAGAAAAGACTTGAATCATGAGTTTATTGTATTTCTAAATGTTTTTTAAATACAATTTAAGTATTTAAGGAGCACATTCTCTTATGTCTTCTACCTCAGGGAAATAGATATATCTATTATATCATTGATCCTATAATTTCATTGCTTATAAAGTTTAATGAATTATATTTATAACAATAAGATGAGAAACATGATGAAGAATATTGCACTCACTCTCAATTGCCCTTTGAAAACCTCAAAAGTTAAAGTTATAAAACTAAACTAGAAAAGACTGCTTATTCAAGCAAAGCAGGTTTGGTAAGATATTTATCAACTGAAATGCAAGCTTGATGAATATCTCAGCAAATAACCGGAGTTAAGTGTTTGTATAATTTTCCTTCTGAATGCTTCATGTTCATTCAACAAGGTCAAGTCCATAAAGTACTTACCAAAATGAATTCTTATTGGATAAAAATAATTGTATTATTGATCGCCAAATTGCTTCTTTTAAAATATTATTCTGGTCATCAATAGATAATTTTGAAGGTCAATAATATTTGTATATTTATTTTATGCATGAATTTTAAGACTACAACCAATCCCTCCTTTGCTTTAGCTACATGATCTCACAAAAACTATAAAAAGGGAAAATTTAATTTTTTTAATTTTATAAGTATTTCATATAAATTCTTCAACTGCCTGCCCTTCATGTTTGATGTGTTCATTTAAAGAATATTGTGTCTGTTTTAATATTTTCCAGGTTGCTTCAGTAAGTATTATGAATCAGTACCTTGTGGGTCTCTAGATTCAGCTTTTTTTGAGGCACTGTCACACAGCATATATGTTTTTTACTAATATGAATTTGCATAGATTTAAGAATTAAAATAATTCAAGCATGGTAAACATTGGTGACAGATGAGTTTGAAATGAATGAGGAAGTTTGAGATGCGAGTTGCCTCTGTGGAAGCACCTTTTATGGCATAGCTATGCTTCTATTTTGTTCTAGTCTGAAGAAGACACATAAAAGACTAAAAGATATACCTTAGGATTTCTAGAATAATCTTTGGAGTCTAATGATTCTAATGGCAAGGTTTTCTTCAGTTTTATTCCTTTACCCACTAGAGAGCAAAGCATGCACAGATGACACCTTGAACCTCCCATTTAACTAACTTCCAATAATTAGTTGAAAGAAATAGTTATCCATACTTACCTACTGCAAATGTATTTGCTGAAGAAGTGTATTATTCTGTGAACAACTGACTCAGTCTCACATGCTGCAATCATGCAGGAGGAAATTGAGTGGTGAATGGCTAGGTGCTGTGTATCCGGGTACTAGGATTATGATCATGTGCAATTCATAAACGTATTTCAAAACTATATCTTTTCATAGGGAAATAGTAAATGATAATATTTAGAAATAAAAATATAAGATAAGATTAGAATAATCAATTAAATTTACTCTCAAAAAAGATGAAATTAGGATTGATTTCAAATCAGTGTCAATTATTTCTCATATAAGAATATAGTCATTGCTCATTGGGGGTAAAATGATTTTAGATATATGATATAGAAACAATAAACTCAACAGGTTAATGGACTGTTATCTAAGCGAGCCTAGTGATGATACAAATGGGACATGTGGGGTTTAGAAACTGAAATTAATGATTTGCGAGAATATTTTTCCTAAGTTTATATTCTGATGAAATATGAAATTAAGTAAGTAAAACCATTGTTCTTTATAAGTAAGGAAATAAATTTTGGAATAGTGGTGCTGTCAAATATGTGCTTGTTAATTATCCAGAAAGATAATTTTAAAGAACTTACATTTGCCACCACAATACTTGATGTTTTCCATCTTATTCATGTGTAGACAGAGTAAAAGCAGTTTAAGTCTATGAATGTATGTTTTTATTACGTATATTGTTATTATTATTGATTAACACTGGGCACCACTACTGGAATCTTCTAATATGAGAAAATATTCCTCAACTAAGTTCTATCTTATGATTTATCTTTTATACAAAACATTGTTATCAATAGCATGTTATAACTTCAAGTGAGGTTTTATATCCATTGTAATTCCAGCAAAATGAAACTACAACATGTATTCTTAAAATATCTTATAGTGTTACACATTTGTTAGGAAGGAATCATTCTCATAAAAAATATAATATCATTATCAAAAGAAATTACTACTTCTATATATACATAACAGAAGTATGTTGTTCCTTATATACAAGTAATAGTCCATATTTTCTAAAATCTGAAGGAATAATTATGAAAAATCTAATTGGTATTGTTTGTTTGGTTTTTATCCGCAGCGTCTGTGGAGGCACTACCTCCTGAGTCCAGGAGAGATACATAAAAAAGCATACACTATTCAGTGTACTCTGCAATGATCTGATTCAAGGGCAGAGACTAAGCCACAAACTTCACTTAGCCAAGCTTCCTTTATGAATGAACACAAATATTTACTAGAGTAGGAACCCCATTAAGTATCTCTCCACTGGACAATTAAAGTCATTCCTGGAATCATGTAAAGCTAGAATAAAGTGTTGACTTTTATTAACATTTTCTTGGATATTATTTTAGGTGAAGTTGGGATTAGAGGGTTTCCTACTTGTAGCAGACTCCGAGACTGTCTACTTGTAAACAGACTCTTTTTATTAAGGAGAAATCAGTATAATACGGGTTATCTACTGTTTGTAAATCAGCAGCATTAGAAACAGTCTGAAAATTAATCTTCAGATCTCTTTTCTAGCCATCGTCCAAAAGAGGCTAAAGAAGGAAAAGAAAGCAAAGAGAAAACTGCAGGAAGCTCTGGAATTTGAGACCAAACGCCGTGAGCAAGCAGAGCAGACGCTGAAACAAGCAGCTTCAGCAGACAGTCTCAGGGTCTTAAGTGGTAAGAACATGCATGTGTTTTTTTTTTTTCCATAAGCAGCTTTGATTTGTAATAGCAGAGGGACAATGTGGACATGTGCTTGTGGGTGTGTATGCATCTAGGTCTCGTGAATCATTCAGCAAATGCTTTATTTCATACGTGCTCCAACCATTTTGTAATTTATTCTCAGTATCTGGGACCTGACGTTGCTTTTCTACTTAACAACATCCATTTCTACAGAAAAATGATAAAAGGTTAATCGAAGAACTCCTACTCCAACCTGTCATATGGACAATATTAGGTCACTTATCTAGTCACACCTTCTGAAAACTCTGATGGTTACAGTGACGTCAAATCTTCAAAAGATACAAAGATTTACGTGGTTTTAACTCTGCAGGTAGCTCTTGTTTCTCAAGACAACAGGAATCAAATGAAATATATGTCATTCTTGTGTCTCTGTGGTTTTAGACTCCCTGACCGCAGAGGTAGAAGCTGACCGCAGTGGCGGAAGAACAGATGCTGAAAGGACAATACAAGGTAGGAATTCGCAGACGGCTATAAATCTAGATCTTGCTATATGAGTTTTTCCCTCAGCTTTAGGCTGCTATTCAAGCATGTAGCCTACCATCTGGGCCACATCAAAACAAGTTCAAACAAGGTCAAGTTCATCTTGCTTGTTTATGTGAGTGAATTCATTTTGTGCTGATAGATTTTTCTTTAAATTAACAGGTCATTTTCTGTTTATACAATGCAATTAAAAAGGAATAATTAATTTTAAACAATGTATGATTTAATCTTGGACACAGTAAATGTGTTTTATTGAACATTTGAAGCATAGTCTAATTCTGTCAGAGCTTTTAATTTCTACTCTACATAAAGTCATATATTATACAAATAGTTTTTAAATTTAAACATCTCTATTCATTTTTGTGACAGTTACTGGAGGATACACACAAAATAGTCTATCTCAAGGTTAAGAGTTAGTAAGATTATTCAGGTCCTATGTGGATACCCACATGTTATATATACTATAATATATTATTTGATAATGAAGATCTGCTGAGTAAGATCTTTTATTGAATGCTAAAGAGGCTGTCTTAAAGTGTCAGAAAAGCTAGATAGGTTTACTGTGGAGCCCTTCGTATTGAGCAAGAACAAAATGAGAAAGCAACACTTACTTCCAGACACCTACTCTATACAACAAATTCACCAACCACATGGAGAACATTGGTTTTTGATGCAAGTGAAGATGATTCTTCCAGAGGAAAACTAAAATGCTTAATGGCCATAATCTTCCCAACTGCTTTTATTTTATGTTTCAAGCCCAATAATTTTTAGGCCATCGTTTGATCCTAATTGTTTTACTTACTCTGGCAGCTCCAAAAGTGTCCACCTTGGCTTAATGTAAAAGTTACGTACTTGTTTTGTGTCATATATACAATAAATAACTATACAATATTTGAAGAAATATTCCTAGTGATATATATAGCAATGTGTTTTTAACCAATATTTATTTCTTCGGTTGCCATAATAAATAAATATCAAGACTTATTCATGATATTAGGAAACATTTTATTTTTAATAATGTAGATTAATAATGAATGCAGAAGACTGAAAATTCATGTAATCTTAGATGCAAAATCTCATTTTAAAGAATTTCAGATTTCAGTAGAGTTATGTCCATTTGGGGGTCATATAAAAAGAACATATATAGTAAAAATAAAAAGTTACCCTTCCAAAAAAGTCGATCTTCATTATCAGGAAGTGGGAAATAACAGCCCTATTTTGTTTACACTGGAGATTGA
>PVIU01001918.1:125767-190851 GCA_004026605.1 Ondatra zibethicus | reverse complement strand
TCAGCTCTCTCCCCCTCACATCTCTTACCTCCTCAGCTCTCACCCCCTCAGCTCTCTCCCCCTCACATCTCTTACCTCCTCAGCTCTCACCCCCTCAGCTCTCATACTCCCCAGCTGTCACCTCTCCAGCTATCACCCACCTCCAGTTCTTGCCTCCCAAGCTCTCACCTCCCCAGCTTCTACACAGAGGATTCTTTGCCTTCTCAGAATGAGACCTTGCGGAGAGCAAACCTGTGCGAATTCCTGAATATGGGAAATGTATCGAAAATAGACAAAATCGAGACCAAACTTAAGGTATGTGAAACTGCTGAGGGTTTAGGGGATCCCTGCCTCCCCTCTTCTCAGCATTTAGTGGGGGAGGGAAGTAGGGCCTGCTCCTTTTTCGAGGGATCTGACTGTGTCTTGATTCTCTCCATAGATACTCGGGCGTTGCCTACCCGAGGCTGTGGGCACCTCTGAGGTAAGCTGTCCTTCCCTCAACATACCCTTCAGATAGTGCCTTTACCCACATCCAGACTTAGCTTGCTACGGTCCTCAGTAGCCTGCTCACCTCTAATGCCATCTTCTCCGGTTCTTCACAGATGACAGGCGTCTTCCTTAAAGACGATGAGAACGACTTTAAGAAGAAACTGAGGTACTTTGTGAGCCAACTTGACAATCTGCTGCCAACACCAATCCCTACAACACCTCATCCAACATCTGACCCGGTCACATCTTGCTCTGTGACCATGGAATGAAAAACCAGCAGAAGTGTTGGAGTCTGAATGTCCCTCATGGTCCACGCCCAGGAGAAGTATTTCATTTTCCTTTTTGGCATCACATGTATTATCAATTTATCTATTTTCTGAATTATGTTCCCATTTTACTCCATCGAGGCTATTTATTTATGTATTTATGTATTTATTTATTTATTTATTACCTTCTGCAATGTGAAGTATATCTGTTTCAGCTGAGGAGTGGTTTCTCCATGTTTTGAAAGAAAAAAAAATTCCAAGGGAGACTGGGGGCATTTCATTTGTTCCTTGTGTTTTAAACAGGTTTTTAAACACTTGTGGAAATAAAGAGCTTTGAACAAA
Source organism: Ondatra zibethicus (assembly GCA_004026605.1). Classification (NCBI taxonomy): domain Eukaryota; kingdom Metazoa; phylum Chordata; class Mammalia; order Rodentia; family Cricetidae; genus Ondatra; species Ondatra zibethicus. Next base: position 189,775 of record PVIU01001918.1, on the reverse strand, counting down.
TGGGCTATGCTTTGTCCAGTGTCTTAGTGTGGCTTCATCTCTGTGCCAGTCCTAGATGAGACTTGTGGGCCATGATCTTTGGGTGCAGGGTAGAGACTGCCCATCTGAGCTCCTTCTCCCATCCCTTGCCCAGAGGACCGACCTCAACTCCAACATCACAAGCAGCCACGCAGCATGCAACATGTGGCAGATCTTAGTCTGGGCATTTCCCCTGTACTCTTTAGTACACTTCTCATTCTAAACTAGAGTGTGTGATCTCTGTCTTATGGGAATACTGAAGTCCTATGTGGCAAAGCAAGGGCGCGCTGCTTAAGACTGAAATCACACGGAATGCCTCCCCTAGTGGTCACGCTTAAAACTGCAGCAGTACCCGCAACTTCTGTAGTGGAACTCTAGGTTCACACTTGGCGGAACCCTCTGAGGATGCAGGCTACTCAGACCCAGAAATCCTACTCCTTCCAGAAGTTTCCATGCCTTCCTGGACTTCCGGCTTCTTTTGACTGATGTAGTCTCCCTACACCGTGCCTGACTCCAAACTGGCCCTGGAACACACGGCCTGTTGAGCCAGACTGAGCTTTCAAAATGAGTCTTTGACCATTAACCCCAAATCTTTGGTGTCTTCATGGACTTGTCCACTGTCTGTATCCTAAGGCTGTCAGAAGGGACCCACCTTCACCGCTTGGGTCCCCCCCATGTATATCAACCTCACGGGAGCTCCCGCAAACGTGGCTTCCCAGACACTCCCCTTCCCCCACTTTAAATACTTTGCTCACCTTCAGCTGTAGGACCACTGCTACTCTGGATTGTCCAGGCTGACTCATGAAGGACTCTTCTCTGAAAGCGAAGGGCAGAAAGGGACCCACAAGAAGGGCAGCCTGGATGGTGGAGACCTGGACCGCACTAAAGTGGAGTTCAGGTTGCTGCCTGATTCTCTGACCCTGTGTGCTTCCATGTCTGGCTTCCTGAACCCTACCTGGTGCGTCCTCAGTCTAGGATCCGGTGCGGGGTGGGGGGGAAGGAAGGGACAACAAGAGGCCAGATGAGCCATCTTCCTCTGTCACCTTGCTGGGAAGTAGTAGTCTCCCCAGTTCCTCAAGAGTCCCATAAAGGACCCTGGGGGCTCAGTCCCTTTATTTTTCTTTTCTATCTTTATCTCTATAAGTTCCAAGTGAGGAATATCCCAGTTGCTTGAAGATGTAGGAAGATGTGGGCAATTTACCTGCTCCTATCTCAGCAATGTATCCTTCTACATCCCTCCTTCCAATATACTTTTAAATTCTCAAAGAAATAAATCTCTCCCAGTGCCCAGACAGACTCACCCACCAGAAGGCCTAGGGGTGATCACAGGACAGAGAAATGAGACACTCCTGCAGTTCTTGAAATGACCACTAGAGGGAGATATGTCCCTAGTCTCAGGGTACACCTAGGCGCTGTGGGAAAGATGTCTAGTTAATTTGGAATTAGAACAGATTCCCCAATTCTCCTAAGTATCCATTTCTACCCACTTGCCTTCACTCACAGATTTTTTTTTGGTCTGGTCCTATTTTCATCCTATCTGAGACAGCTTCTCTGCCCCACTCCTTGTCCTTGTGACAAGCCATAGCTTGGCATCAATCCCACCTTCCTCTGTGATCTGCTATCCACTGCCCCGTCCAGCCATGCTTCTCCTGTAACTAGTCCACAGAGATTCAGAGTCAGTGGTGAACTTGAGACCAGTTCACACTGGCTCCTGGAGCCGATTGTTAAATGTTTAAAGAGAAATTTCAGAACTTCCTGGGTAAGGCGGCGGATTAGCATCAGCATCTGTGTGCATAGATGAAAACTAGATAAACCCACAATAGCACCATTCATATAGGAAAGGGAGCTAAAGAAAACAGAAATAAGCCAGGATAGACGTTTCTCCACAAAGAAGGAGCCAAGTCTCTGGTATCAGCCACAGCTCTGCTCCTGCGGGCCAGTTACAAATTGCCTCAGGAGCTAGAGAGAGGGGTCCAGGCTCCAGAAACACAATCAGAGGCTGGATAGGGCCTGCACAGATTGTAACTGGAGCAACTCAGAGACCAGAGGCTAGGATCAGGAGATACCCACCAGAGAAGACAACTGCTCTCCCCCGCCCCTGCCTGGTGAGCTGCGCTGGACAACAAGAGTGCTGTGGGACCTGGTGCAGGGCTTTGATAGCACACAAAGGTAAGCGCAGATGTGCAGGCCTCACAGGCTGAGCCTGCCACCCAAAGCCCAGTCCTTAGACTGCCAGAGGCAAGGCTGTAGCTCACAAGTAGCCGGCTGGCAGAGAGTGAACGTAAGCAACCGAGATCTCTCTCATTTGGAAGGATACATTGACTTGTGTGAATTACTGAGACTAGCAGCCTGCTTTCCACTTGTGGGGACCGATGCACCTACAATCCTTTTTTTCTGCAGTTGTTTCTTTACCCCACGACTCAAGCCTGAGGCCTTCCTTCTCTACCTCACTGCCTCATCTCCTTTTCTCCATTTCTTCCCCATTTCACCAGTTACGTATTGATACCCTTAGCTCTAAAAGAAATAATAAGACATACTTTCCCCAGCCAGTGCCTAGCAATGTTGTATCTGAACTTCATCAAGGACACCTCCAAAGTGCACACAAATCTACTGCAAGTCAACAGCAGAACAGCTCTTAACTCATGTATGTTACCAGCGTTGGCTCCCGTCTTAATAACAGCGTGGGTAGTCGGCTCACCAGGAAGGCTCACATAAAATAAAACAAGCAAATAAGAGGAGTAGAGGAAAACAAAATCTGGAGGACATATCTATCTTAACAGATGCACAAAACAGAACAAAGAATCACAAAAACTAAAACTCGCTACAGCACCATCACTAGCTCACAACTCCTCTGTCTTTAGATAATGAAATAACTGAAATGCTAGAACCTCACTGAGTCTAACACTCCCCCACCACCACTACACACACATACACACTGCCTAAAGTAGTAAAGAAATCAATTCAGGACCTAAACAAACAAAAACCGTCAAGGAGAAAGTGATCAGTAACTTGGAGGAGAAATACAAAACCATGAAGAAAAAATATCCAGCAAGGAAATTGAAACACTGAAAAAAGAACCAAACAGAAAGTTTTAGGAGTGAAGGAACCAGTAAATCATATTTAAAAAGACAGTGGATGGCATGGTGGCTCAGTGGGCAGAGGTGCTTATATGGGGGTCTAACAAGCCTAGTTTAATCCCCAAAGCCCAGCCACAGGTGACAGGAAAGAACCAATCCCAAGAGTTGTTCTCTGATCTCCACACTTGTGTTGTGGGACACACACGCCTGCATTTACACACACACACACACACACACACACACACACACACATTTGAAAATCGGTATAGTCATCGACAGATGGGCAAGCTGAAGAATGAATTTCAGGGTGGGGGAACAAGGTCATAATAATACGTTCAGACATACATAAAGACAAAGAGGAAGACATGACCAACCACAAACTCCAAGGTATGCATTCAAGAGATCAAAGGCTGATGTAGCAATAAAAATCTTCCCTATAAAGAAATTCCTGGAACTTCAAGTGTTCACTGTCAAATTCTACCAGACCCTTGAGGAGGCACTAACCTTAGTGTCCCACAAACTGTCCATAAAACAGAGAGGGAACGGCTAACAGAGAGTAACAGCACTATAAAATTCAGCACAAACTCAGTATTACCTTGACACCAAAGCCAGATAAGGACACAACAAATGGTAAAACTATAGGCCAATTTCCCCAGTGAACACACACACACATGCATGCATGTTACCAATAAAATATTTGCAAACTGAATTCAAGAACATATTAAGAAGATCATACATCATGACCGGATTGTTTTCATATCACAGATGCAAGTTTGAATCAACATACATAAATTAATAAGTGTACCACACAGACTTAAGAACAGAAATCATACTATCATCTCTATAGGTATGGAAAAGACATTTGACAAAGTTCAGCATGCCTTCATGATAAAAAAAAATCCCAAAAAATTTTAGAAGGAGCATACCTCAACATAATAAATATTGCGTGTGGCAAACCTGTCATCAACAATATACTAAACAGGCAAAAGCGGAGAGCATTTCTTCAAAATCTTGAACAGGATAAGGGCGTCAACTTTCTCCACTTTTATTCAGTGTAAGGTTTCAAGTCCTAGCCAGAGCAATAGACAAGGGAAAGAAATAAAAACAGATACAAACAGAGAATAGAGAAGTCAAATTATCCTTATCCGCAGATGGCATGAATATGCTTAAAGGTGCCGAGAGCTCTCAACAGAAAGCCTTAGACTTAACAGGTATCCACAGCAGTTTCAGAACACAAAATCTACACACAAAGATCAGCAGCTTTTCTGCATGCTAATAATACATTTTCTGAGAAAGAAACTAGAGAAACACACCAATCACAATAGCTCCAAGATTTAAAATACCTAGACAGGAGACTATTAAACCTAGTCAATGAGATGACAGAATCCCACAATGAAAACTTGGAAGACACTGAAACTAGAAATTATTGACAAAATAAATATTGTGAAAATGGTTATATTACCAAAAGTAGTCTATGGTTTCAATGTGATTCCCATCAAAATTCCAGTGACATTCTTCTCAGAACCAGAAAAAAAAATCTAATTTTCTTATACACTTAGCTTAGAGAATACTAGGCAGAAAGAATAATGATAGAATTATTCATAATATCAGACCTCAAATTATCCTACAAAGCCATCGTGACAAACACAGTAGAAAACAGATACATACACCAATGGAACAGAATAGAGGCCGCAACAATTAACCCACACGGCTATTGTCACCCGTTTTTTAACAAAAGCATTAAAACACACTCTGTAAAAAATAAGGTAGCCTCTTCAAATTGGTGCTCAGGAAACTGGCAGAATAATGAAAGTAGACCTTTGTCTCCCATGCTGCACAAAGTCCAGTTAAAAAGTAATCTAAGATCTGAATCTAAAGCGCTAAAACTGCTGGAGGGAAAACACTCCAAACATAGGCATGAGCAAGAACCCCTAAGAAGATACCAGGAGCAAAGGAAATCACCCTAAAAGCTGACAAATGCCGTCAATGAAATTAAGTTTATACACAGCCAAGGAAACTATCAACAAAATGAGGAGACAGACTACAGAATAGCAGTAAACTTTAACTAGCTATACATCTAATATTAATTTCTATCATATACAGAGAACTGAAAAATTAAACAATAAACCTCCACATCTTCCAAGAAATAAATGAGTTGCTGAGTTAAAAGACAGACAGTTCTCGAGAGAAGAAACAAGTGGTCAATAAATATTTGGAAAAGTGTTCAACAATCTTAGCCATCAAGGCTGCTCAAAACTTTTTTGAGATCCCATCTCACTCCAGTCATAATAACACACACACACACACACACACACACACACACACACACACACACACACACACACAATAATAGTCACTGTGTGGAGAAAGAGAAACCCTTAATTACTGGGAGTATAAACTGGCACAGTTACTGTGGAAATCACTATGGAAGCTGCTCAAAAAGAAAAAATAGAACTACCGAATGATCACTTCTGTATCTAAAAGATTCTAAGTCCTATTGCAGAGACACTTGCGCATCCATATTATCCATGTTAGCCAGGGAATGGAGCCAGCCTAGACACCCATCAGCAGAGAAGTAGCCAAAGGAAACGTTTGTATGGCTTCATGAAGCCATAAAGAAATATGAAGTCATGGGATTTCCGGGGGAAAAGTAAAGAACTTGAAATTACTGTATTACAAGAAGTAACCCAGACTCAGAAAAGACAAAAATCACTTATTTTCTCTCTAACGAGGGTCCTGTATTTTAGCGTTTATATATGTATCTCTATGTAGGTGTGGGTATAGGTCATGAAACTAGAGGGGGACTGTGAGAAGGGAAACAGAGTTCTTAGGAGAGGTGAGAGGGACAGTGTGTAATAGGATAGCTTTCAAAGCAGAATTGGGGCTACCCAAGGGACAAAAAGGACCAACAGGAGGGGACTGGGGAAGATTGAGGGTGGGGAGGGGTTTCAAAGAAAGTATGTCAGAAATTGCAGAATGAAATCCATTACCTTGCATACTGTTTTTTTTTTTTAAAAAAAAACAAAACAAAACTCTAAAAACGAAGTAGTAGTCGCTGGACAAAGACCCGTTATCTATAGCATGACAGTCATCAGTCTCAGTGGTAGAATTTACAACTGTGCAGATTTGGAAACAATGACCCATACTAGCTTACTTCTCTGATGCGATAAAACACTAACCAAGAGCAACTTGTGGAGGAAAGGGTTTCTTTTGGCTTACCAATCAGTCTGTCAACAAGCCAGCCGAAGCTAGACCTCAAGGCAGGAACCTGGAGGCAGGAACCAGGAGGCAGGAACTGAAGCAGAGACCAAGAAGGAATGTGCTTACGGGCTTGCTCAGTTTGCCTTCTTATAGGACCAGTGACTATCTGCCCACCCACAGTGGGCTGGGCCCTCCCACATCAATCATTAATCAAGAAAATCTCCCTCAGACACACAGCCAGTCTGATGGAGGCATTTCTTCACCTGGGGTTAGCATATCTCCCCAGTAGACTTCCGCCAGCAGCCAGAGCCCCCCTCACTGAAAGGGGGGCAGCAGTCCGTCATTTTGTGCTTGCCTAGCTGTCTCACTGAAGGGTTCCCTTCTACTTCTACAGTCCCATGGCTGTGAATTTTCTTCAACTGACCAATACTATGTTCCCACAGTGCCTTGCGGTTCATGGTGCACATTGGCTAAGTACCCATGTGGGAAGCTCTGTACTGGTTTTGCAGACATGTCAGTGAACTAAATAGATGGAAGGGGCCTCTGGGGGATTGCTTTAGATGGCATGGCTTGTGAAAGTCTCTCTGAGGGAGCTAACATATAAGTGGGAGACCTAAATGACAAGAATGTGCCAGCTGTGTGACTGTCAGAGGGGGAGCAACACCCAAGAACCACAATGTACTGAGGGCATTCATGGGACAGAAGGACCTGGGATTTCTGTCATCCTACCTAATCTCTGCGTCTCTCCCCAGCTCTGGGTTGGGCCCTGGGGTGGTCCAGGTCTGTATTGCTGAAGAAACTTACAATAAGCAGAAGTTAGTCGCTGGCGCAGACACAGACCTGGGACAGGAGGGTGTGCAGGGGGAGGGGGGAGATCGGAAACACAAGACACATTGTAGGCATGGAGTGGCAGATGGAGATGATCTTCCTGAAGTGGGAGTGATCCTTCGCAGACATCCTGTGAATACGTTAATGTACCTCTGGAATTGTTCAGTCTGCAGCCTGCAGCCGGCTTGAGTCAGGAGTGACCACTGATTTGTCCCACTTACATTTACCTTTGACAGCAAACCTCAGACCCTGTCTAGGGCCAGCATAGCCTCACCCAAACATAGCCCCGGGTTGGGGACCAGAATCAAGTTGTGGTTGGTTCTTGGTAGGATTTACAGAATATCTGTATTCTTTGGATTTAGACTGAATGTGTACCCCTAAAGACTTGTGTAACAGTATTTGCTAGTGGGGTTTTGAGGAAGATATTAAGTGTGTGGGGGCTCATAAATGGTTAGATTAATGTTCTTAAATAAAGGACTTCTGGGCAAGAGAGATGGACCAGTAGTTAAAAGTATGGACTGCTTCTTTGGAGTTCATGTTCCTAACACCTACACTGGATGGTTCACAACTGCTTCTGAGAGTACTTGTACTAATATGCATATAAGCCCTGCCTCCACATACTAAAAACAAATCTTGAAAAAGGACCCCTGGAGTCAAGTCCCCGTTCATGTGAGGACAATATGACAGCCATCCGTGGATCCCTGGAGGCGAGAGAGCACTGAGCTGTTAGTTCTTTCTCTGTGGGTTTCTCAGTGTTCAGAACTATTTAAAAAAAATCTCTGCTGTGCCTAATCTTTTGTTATAATGGCCCAGAAGGACAGGCGCTGTGTCATGCCCAGTCACTAGCAGGAAAGGGAAGCTGGACGGGCTGGCATCTTCCCAGCAGTTGTCACAGTACCTGCAGACTGTCCTTTGCACTAGGTCAGTAAGTCCAAAGGGCAGCAGAGGGCAGCAACAGTCCATGGCAAATCCTAGAGCGGGAGGCCTTTCTGCATCTGGGGAGCCTCTTTGGAGAGTAGGTCACACCAGTCAATCATGAGTTTCACTTTGAGCTTTTATCAACTTTACAAGTACAGCTTTTCATTGGGAGGACAAGACAGGAAGCATATCTTTTCTTCACTGAAAAAAATATGGGAACCCAGAAAAATGAGTCAAAGACATTTCCAGAAAGATAAATATCTAAGAGGGTAGAAATAGAGAACCTGGTTAAACTCACCCCACAATTCGAACCCTCTTGGACCGGAAACAGTTCTTTGCTCCTTTGAATTACCACTTAAATCAGTTGCTGAGGCTTCTCCATACAAAGGCAGAGTTAATGAGATACAGGCTAGAACCTTTGGGGACTTCCTGGCTTTGTCCAGTTAGTGGGCACAATACAGGGACAGGGGTCAGTACAGAATGAAAGGGGTGGATGGATGGATGGGTGGATGGATGGATGGATGGATGGATGGGTGAATAGACGGACAGACAGACGGATGCTGATCTCAGGTGCTTCCCACTAGAAGGAATGTCCAGGAGCTCACCCAAGCAGCAGGACTCCACCAGGCATGAGAGGATGGGCAAGATACTGGGAGGAGTCAAGCAGATGGTGCTGAGTAGCAAGGGCATAGACATGTAATAGTGTCTGTGAATTAGGCACAGGGGAGTCTAAGTAGTTGAACCATTCAGTGTAATTGAGTACCAGGTGGCCAAGAGAGAGGCAGGACCCCTTCTGGCCTCAACAGGTCCCTTCACCTCGCTCTTGCTTCCCCACTCCCAGGATAGCCTGGCCAGCATGACAGCCACAGAGATGAGAAAACTGGATGACCAAGGCCTGGGGTGTGGTGGCTGTAGAGGTGCAGAAGGTTAGGATGGACCCTTGAAGATACCGAGTCTCACACCAACAGGAAAGAGCCAGGGCAGAGGGAGGAAGCTGCAGGTAGAAGCAGAGACCAGTGCTGCAGAAGGGAGGGCTGTGTTCCTCTGATAACAAAGACACATGGGAGGAGAGGGAGATCTAGGCTGAGGGAAGGGAGCTCTCATGGGGTGAGTAGGGCTACCTTTCCCCTTTGAAGACTAGAAGCTGGACATGGGTGTGTACTGGGCAAAGATACTGTCTTCCTGGAGTGAAAAGGGTGTAGAAAATCCCCACAAGGACTGAAGAAGTCTAGGGTCACCCTACTATGAGGGTTGAGAGTCTGAAGCACAGTGAAATTCAGACAATGGGACTCTCCGGCTTCTAAAGCCCAAAGCCACAGTGTGTCTGCTGGTGCTGCTGAGGTACAAGAGTCCTTCATCTGACCTGGGCCCTCCTGGCGCCTTCCCCTGTCTGGACAAGGAACACCGGTATCTTGTGATGTGCCACCTTCTCCAAGTTGCAGCCCGAGTGTGCACCTGTCACTCAGCACCTTCTGCATTCACTGAACCACCCCCATATACCTTTTAATATGATTTCTGTCCCCCCTTTCTACTTTCCTGCTTCCCCTTAGCCCAGAGTTAAGTGCCCCTGTGATGTCCTATGTCTTCAGTTCCCCCTTCGTGCCCCTGAGAGGCATCGTTCATTAGCTCAGCGCGATCCCTCTGTCACTGGTAGCCAGGCTTCCTCTATCTCTCACACAGCCTCTGAAGGACCAGGTTCACCTTCCACTTCCAGCCTGGGTCCTGAAGACATTTCTACCCTCCTGGGCATTCCATGATCCCCAGGGTACTTAGAGTCCTAGTGCTGGGACTTGTTATTGTCCCCTCTGACAGAGCCTCATTGTTGACTCTTGGGACTTCCTTTAGTAGATGCTCCTGCTGAGCCCTGCTAGGAGTGCCCAGGGCTGTCCTGGAGACCAGACCATGCAGCACAGACCTCTGATGTGGACAACGGGTCCTCTACGAGCAGGGAGTTTGGGGCATGTTAGAGAGGAGGCCGGACATTAGGGCTTCATGTCTGATAACAGGACATGGGGATCCCTTCTTTCCCCCTGCTATGAGCATATGCTGTGACATATTCTGTGTTCTGGCCCCATAAGCTGGGTGAGTGCGGCAATAAAAATATCGTAATTAAAGTGGCTTGGTGGCACTTTTGGCCAAATAGGACCTTCAGAGTTTGGTTTCTAGGACTTCAACAGTGGGTAAAAGCCCTTACCTGATGACCTGTGGTCTATCCTCGGCACTCATGGCGGAAGAGAGCTGTCTTCTGACCCCTACACACAAGCCGTGGCATGCACACAACCAGACAAATAAATAAGTGACTATTGAAAAAAATTAATAAATAGACAGCTGCTGCTAGCTCTCGGTGGGACTATGTGCTTCAAATCCAGAGGGGTGATAGCCACTTGGGTCAAGCAATATTGCTAAGTTTGGTATCCTTGCATGCCTCAAGCAAACAGAGTCAGGCTGCTTATTCCTACAGCGTATGACCCTGGGTCCCTGGTAACCTAGAGCTGCCTCCTCCTAGCCAGGATAGGGGGCGGGAATGGGGAAGATGGTCTTGTTTCCTGATTGGTTCATTACAGGAAAATGAGTATAGCTCAGGCACTTTGTAGCCCACCCCATCCCCGCACTGCAGCACTGCACCGTTTTCCAGGCTGCCTTCGCCTCTTGAGGGTATGCGTGGGATGTATGTCTTGAGGCACTAGGGCAGATCCGCATAGAGATTAGATTTCTCCATCAGGGACAATTTAATCTACTTCACCTTCAGGTAGAATGCTGACTTTTCCAGACCCTGGCGGTGGCTTTCTCTCTTGGATGGTTTGGGAAACTGAGGCTGGAATCCACTGAGAACTTGGCAAAATTTAAGAAGTACCTTTGGTGCCAATCATTGGGCATCTCTGCAGTGACCTGCAGAGGTCTCCATGCCCCCGTGAAGATGAGGCTGGGCTCAGAGAAAGAAAATGGTTCTTTAGCATGGTGACCAGGTCTGAAGGCAGATCTGCACCCAGGACAGTCGAGGCTGCTGTTTCTCAAGGGGCATATAAGGGACTTGGCATCCTCCTCCCAGGACGCATGTAATCTGGGAGTATGGGAATGGTGTGTGTTTAGTAGTTAGGAGCTGGTGGTCCTAGGGATAGGAGGTCTCCAAGGACTCCTCCCTGCCACCAGCAGGCACTCTCAGTTTATGGTTACATTTTATGACCTCTGTTGACCTTCAACGGGAGTGGTCCAGGTGGGCCTTACCCATGTGAGGGATCATAGGGACTCAGGGGAGCTGCTGAAAAAAGGACATTGACAGCTGTCGGGATGGGGGGTGGGTGTCCAGAGACAAGGATCCTGTGAACTTAAAAGTTCCAGGCCAGAGCCTTTGGGGACGTAAAATCCTGAGAGGCAGCTGACATGCTGGACCAGACAGGGGCTTGGGAAGAGTGAGGGAGCCTGGAAGACCCTAACAGTCCTGTGAGTGGTTCCTTCTAGGACCCTGGTCCTGCTGAAAATATAAAGCATTAATTGCCACTTTAATTGTGGCATCTCAGCTCCTGAAGCTGGCAGGTGTCATAGCCTATCAAGGGTCTAGGGGTCCCCACCGCACCCGGAGCAGGAAGAAGGGTCCTCTGCATTCTGTGAAGTTGTATTGGCATCTAGCCTCATTTCTCTGCCTTTAATTTTTCCCTACGCACTCACAAGTGACTCTTTCAAGGAGGGTGAAAGGCAGTGTCCCCTCTGGGTGCCCCAAGGCCTCTCAGTTGGAGATAAGGCTTGGGCAGAGATTCATGGGTGGGGCACATTCCTAAGCCTGGAGGGAGAATCCTGGGTCAAGAGAAGGCCCAGGCAGTGGAAGGGCATTGTGGGAGGCAGACCTGATACTTTCATGGTTGGGTGCCCACAAGACTTATCTGCCTGTGTGGGCTTGGCATAGTTTCTGGGTCCTGGGGAGGCAGCAAGGAGTCCTCCCCAAGAACAAGAAATAAAGCCAATGAGGTCTTATATACCCTTGGTCCATCCTCAAAAGCCAGCATCCCAGCGCAGCCCACTGGGGCACCCCAATGACCTCCCAGGGTTTGGGCCTTAAGTGCTGGACCAAAACAATTGATGAAGTATTTTGGGACGTTATTGGCTTTTCCTTCACCTTATCCAACCCAGTCTGGCTAACATCCCAAACTTTACTGTTAGCTTGTATTTTCCCCACCGCTGATGCAAATGATCCTTAACCCAGCTAGCTGACCTAGACCCTGAGCTTCAAGAGACACCTCCTTCGCCGATTGTCCCATTTACTCTCATTCTGTGGCTTTCTTCATGGCTGTTTGAGTGTTGTGCATATCTTCTTTGGCACTCTCAGCCATGTGTCTGTGTACCTAGGCATGGTGGTTCCTATCCTCTATCCCATAGGGACACAGACCCTAGCTCTCTGAGAGCTAAGAGCATATTGTACACCCTCTTGGAGGCTTGGCTGAATGGACCCTCCGGTCCTCCCAGAATCATTAGGATTCATCAGTGCCAGGGGCCTGAGGATACCCAGGTGGCAGGGACAGAGTTGGAGGGAACCTTGGCCTTTTAAAATATACTGGTGTGTGTGTGTGTGTGTGCGCGCGCGCGCGTGCATATGCACGTGCGTGCAGAGAATATGGGAAGGCTTATCTTGGAGCAGAGACGCCAAGGGCTGGCATTGTGGTATCACCAGACACATATCTGGTGTGGCAGGGAGGAATAAGACCACCTTCTTGGGAAAGCACAAGCCACACAGGGTGTTGTAGCATATCATGGTCATCAGTGGGGCAAGACTCCACAGGCTTTGACTCTGGGCGGAGGCTGTTTTCCTACTTCACTGCATCTGCCCAGAAAGATGCTCCAAGGGACCAGGACAGGACAAGGCCCAACAGTCCTTGAACATTCCAGAAATTCTGGGTCATCTGCCAGGTTAGGACTTCCCCAGCATGAGGATGGTATCAGAATGCTGCCTCCCCTGGGAAAATCTTCCTACAAACTTTCCTAAGACAGACACAGCATCCATCAAGTGGATGACGCAATGGAAGTCAGGGAGGGGTACTTTCCTGGGATATTCCAGAACTCATGGAGCCCAAGCCTGGGGCATAGCAATATTGAGATTGATGGCAGAATCTGCTGAGAAAATTCTCCTTTAGCTCCAGGGTGTCCTTGGGACAGTCACAGGTCACTCCTGCCCTCCTGCCAATGCAGAAAAGTCCCTTCATAGCTGCCCTGATTGACAAATGTGCTGGGCTCACCATTTTCTGAACCAGGTAGGTGATCAGAGTTTCCCGAGTTACCCACCAGTGTAGTAGAAAGCAGGAATTGGCATGAGTTCAGGTCCCTGGCTCTGCTCTTATCCTTGCCTGTGGACTGAGCTGAAAATGGTCTCTTGGATCTCAGACCCCATTGATGACAAAGACCTCCCTAAGGAGTGTCAGTCACAAGGATGAGCCTGGCCATCTTAAATGCTCATGTGTCTGTCTGGTGGGATGTGAGGGGCTTTGGGCCCCATTTCCTACCCCAGCGAAGACTTCCTCTTGTGATAAGGTCCTGGGGCAGTCACATACTCCGGGTCCCCCGAGGGTACCGGAAACTCCTTCCAAAGGGTTCTCTCCTGGCCTTGTGGGCAGGGAGGTCAAAGAGAGGGTCACTCTACCCATCTGGTCCCTACCTCCGCCTTGCCATGGCCCCATCGAGACCCTTGAATCTGATGCTATTGCCGCTTCTTTCCACGCATTCAATCTAGGAATCCCTGCCTGTGCCACCGCCCCCACCATGATGTCATCTTTCTAGGAGAAAGATACATATCTGCCCACAGACTGCATCCCCAAACCCTTAGAGCTCTACCCAGATGCAGTGACCTCGGCACCGGTAGACCACGTCCTTAGCAGGAGTCTTTTCTAGATGACCTCTGCTCTCCTCCCTTTTTGCTACTCCCCAAGGCTCTAGGCCACCATCCTGCCACATGCTGGACCCAGGAAACATGCCTTTAGTTTTTCAACACAGTCATTCTGGCCCTCGGTCTTTCTTCCTAAATGATTCTTGGGGTGTTGTCCTGAGTTCCACCTGTTATCTGATCCTCGCTGTGTCTGATTTCAGTAGTCCACTGAATCAACTTTTGGGGCCCTAAAATGCTCTGCTTAGCTTAGAGGCCTCCTCTCATATCAAAAGGGCACCTGCCACAAGCCCAAAGGCTCTCACAAAGCAGGTGAAATAAGCGGGGCTCACGTTAGATGCACCCTTACGTAAAACCTCCTCGACCCTGACACGTTCCTGTGAGCACATGCATATCCAGCCCCACCAGCATACACTGATAGACATGTGTAGCTCCACAGCCTCAAACTTCCTGCACAGGAGGCATGGGCCGGATCCCTTGTGCAAACACAAACTCGTGCTGTCTTCTTCAGAAGCCACTATGAAAAGCAAACACTTGTTAGCCCGTCAAGAGCCTGCCACTTTTCCACAAGCAGTTCCTGCTTCCACAGAAAGGCCTCTGGAGTGGGAGGTGGGCTGGGGTAACGGGCTGTGTAGGACACTAAGCCTGGGAGAACTTGCTAGAGATGCCAGAGGCCCCTGTGCCTGGTCCACAGAAGCTACCGTGTTGAAGTCAGCCTCAGAGACTCCAGGTGTCCTCTAGTGGCAATAGAGCCATGGGATGCCCTTTTTGAGGGGGCAAGCTGAACTGAAATGGGCAAAGAGGCTCGCATAACTCAGGGGGCCAGAAGCAGCAGTCAGTTTGGGGGGGTCCTGACCTGCTCCAGTCGGGAGCTCTAGCCATGCTGTGAACCTTTAGGACTGAACATTGCCTTTGTAAACGGGATTGCCGAAGTCAGCTGGGACGGCACCGTAATAGAACGTGCTGTAGTCTGGCTGGCTTCTCTACCCTTTGCTGCCAGTCCCTCTGCTCTCCAGGTCAGGGGGATGGGGATGGCGGGGTGGCTCAGCTGGGCTGAGTTTTCCCATGGCGCTGTGTCCTCAGTGGGAGTCTGTGAAGGCCATCATAGAACTGTGCCATTTGGCTGGACTTTTTCTAATTAGGTCATGGGACGGGCCTGTGCGAGGTCTGCATCTCAGAAGAAGGCTGGAAAGAGTATGGGCCAGGGCTGAAATGAGCAACCAGAGAAGGCGCAGCTAGTCTAGAGGCCTCCAGGGACAGCAGGCAGAATGGAAGCTGGGAGCCCCACTCAAGCCCCGCCCCAGCCACTCCAGGCCAGGAAGTCCAAATTTGCCTGGAGGCCCCTCAGAAGGAGAGGATAGCCAGAGGCTGGGTCAGACTGCCCAGGCAGGGCAGGAGAGGCCCTCAAGAAAACCAGGCAGGTGGGCTGCCAGTTCTTGGAAGGGGCTCATTAATGAAAACCCCAAGCTTGTCAACCTGGGGGAAAGCGCACTGGCCCCATGTGTAGCTGATAAGGGCCAGGAGATTCCACAACTCAGGTGGTTCCCCCGCCCCCCTGGAGTTCTGTGGTCACCATTAATCATTTCCTCTAACTGTGTATATAAGAGGCTCTTCTGCAGTGAGCCCAGTACTCAGAGAGAAAGGCTAAGGTCCTGAGGAGGATGTGGCTGCAGATCTTACTTTTCCTTGGCATTGTGGTCTGTAGCCTTTCTGCACCCACTCGCTCACCCGCCCTTGTCACCCGGCCTTGGAAGCATGTCGATGCCATCAAAGAGGCCCTGAGCCTCCTGAATGACACCCCTTCCATGGAGGTGAGTGAGGGAGAGAGTTCGGGCTGTTTCCAGGCCACCCGCTGGCCCCTGCCTGGCCCTGCCTGTCAGCTTGGTAACAATGGCACTTTCCTTTTACAGAACGAAGAAGACGTAGACATTGTTTCTGAAGAGTTCTCCATCCAGGTAAGCTGCTTCTCTCTGATGTAGCCTCTCGGGGGTTCCTGCAGGACTCGTTTTAATAGCCCCTTGCAAGGTTGTCTTAACTCTTCCCTGTCAACTGGCTGCTAGGGGGAGGGGGCAGAGTCTAGGTAGTCAAGATGTTCACAGCCACTCTCCTGTGGCAGTCACATGAACTCTTTTATTGTCATAGCCATGCCCCTGTGGCAGTCATGTGCATTCTTTTATCAACTGAGCAATAAGTTTGGGCAGAGCTAACATTCAAAGGTCAGGGATCTGCAGGGGATGATGGGAAAGTGAGGGTCACTTTATGAGATGGTCTTGTTGCCTTAGAGTCTTCACTGTGCCCTGTGACCATGGAGAGAGGGACAGAGGGGGTTTCTGGAACAATTCTTGCCCACAAAGAGGTTTGGGGGGATTTCCCCACCTTGTCCAGCCCCTTCTCCTAGAATCGTAGCAAGCAGCCTTTGCTTGCAAAGTTGGGGGCTTGGAACTGGGAACGTCTTGAGGTAACAGGCTATAGAACGTGACTGTGCAAGTTGAGGGTAGCTGGGTCAGGCAGGGAGAGGACAACAGTCAGACAGTGTTAAGACTAGGCCCTTCCTGTGTCACTTGGTGGGAACAGAAAGAGGTGACAAGCAAGTAGCCTGTCCTTTTTTCTGTGAGCTCCTAGCCTTTGCTTATCAATGAATGGTTACTTCTCACAGAGGCCAACATGTGTGCAGACCCGCTTGAAGGTATACGAGCAGGGCCTCCGGGGCAACCTCACCAAACTCAGGGGCGCCTTGAAAATGATGGCCAGTCACTACCAGAAGAACTGCCCCCCAACCCCGGTGAGTGCACAGCATCAGGGCACAGGGCAGGAATGTCTTAGTCTGGAGGGCGGGGCCAGTGAGGAGTGACCTCTGGCTGTGTGGTTTTGGGGTCATTAGTTGTGTCACAGGGGGCCCTCGAGAACAGGCCATGGCTCCCATTCATCCCTAGAGGCTAGGTGGAGGACCAGCAGCGCCCACTGCTCCCCGCAGCAGGAGCTACCTGCCCTTGTCGTCCATGTCATTATCAGTCATGAGGTCAGAGGTGAGGCAAACCCGAGGAGACTCAAAGCCTGCCCGAGCCCAGGAGAAGAGCCAGCACCCAGGCACTACTTCCTGACAAGACTTCCTTGTCAGGTGGGATGCCTGTATTCCATGGATTCAAAGATGGGGCTCCTAGAATGGGCAGACATCCCAAACATTCCCCTTTTCTTTCCTCATGGAAGAGTGAGCCCTGTACCTTTTTAGAGGTGAGGAGATGCCTCAGGCTGGCCACTTGCCTCTCACCAGGAATCTGAAGACTAGAGGCAAGCCTTCTGCTAGGGCACGGTCCCTGAATGCCATTGGCAGGTCTGTGCATGCCTTAGGCAGCACATAGGCAGCCGGAGTGTCACCTGATCCTTTCAAATGGGTTCTGGCCTCTGAGTTCTCAATGGCACAAGAAATACACAGCTGTGTATTCGTTGTGCCAGCCACTTACCCGGACTCAAGTGTTTCCTTTTCTCGTCCTCTTCAGGAAACTGACTGTGACACCCAAGTCACCACATATGAGGATTTCATAGACAACCTTAAAGGCTTTCTCTTTGACATCCCCTTTGACTGCTGGAAGCCAGTCCAGAAATGAGGCGGCCCTGGCCAGCTCTGGATCCGACTTCTCAGACTGCTGCTTTCACTCCTGCCAAATGAGCCAGGAACTCAGGAGCTCTGCCTTGAAGGGACCAACAGTGGGCCACAGCCACAGCGGGAACAGCACAGACTTCTCTGAAAATGCTGACTCCGACACGGCAGTGAGGAACACATGAGAGATATTTTCTACTGATAGGGACCACTGATATTTATTTATATATTTATATATTTTTAAAAATATTTATTTATTTATTTATTTAAATTTACAACTATATTTATTAAGGATGTCTTATAATAATAAATTATTGAAACTTTTGTTTGTGTGATTATATGGCTTAATTTTAAGAATTTGGGTGGTAGGTGGGGGTGGGTGGCTACTGAGGTAGGGAGTCAATGAGGACCAACGCTGTCATAGTCAAAGGGAGGGAACATCAATGTCTGGGTACAGCATGGGCCTGGAGTGCATGGGCTACAGCACTCACATGCCTTAGTGAACCTTCTGGGGTGCTCAAAAGCTTCTGTCCCAGAGAAAGGTCTCAGGGTTCATCAGGAAGTTGAAGTAACTGGTTCACAGACCTGGCCCAGAGAAGGGGTGTCATCCTTTCTAGGAAATAAGGGACTTCTGGGGTTGGTGGTCACTGTCTAAACAAGTCAGCCCTGGCATCCAGCAAAACTACTGTTCCCCTTTGTGGCTACAGGACCTCGTGTCCTCACACGTGGGGCCTCAACCACTCTTAAAGTAAATCAGCAAATAGACCAACTGTTCGGAGAAAAAGAAACTAAACCACAGGGGTCAGAGCTCAGCATATTTACCCAACTTTACCCCAAAGGTTTGACCTTAATCTTTAGCAGCCAGAATGTCAGTTTGGTGAATGCTGGGACGTAGCTATAAGGTGGTACTTTTCTTAAGAGGTTTCTATTTTTCCATTACATTTTGACTCTCACTGGTATTTTCTACTAAAATCCATGGCTTTGGGACTAAGAGAAATGTGTATCCTGTCTTTGCTTGACAACCGGGCTGAAGGTCTTATCCTCCATTTGTTACCCTGTGTCCCTTCTGAGGACCACTGGAAAGTGAGTGCATGCCCAAAGCTGGGGGTTGGGCAATGGGACCAGCCTTTTTTCTGTAGGTGGTCTGAGGAAGCTGTCTGTCTACAGTTTAAGGTCCCTGCAGGTGCTAGGATACATTGATTACACTTTGCTCCCTGTGCTCCAGCCTGAAGAAGGATGGCTCAGTCCCAGTCAAACACCTGCCTCAGGCAAAAAGACTATTAACAATGGCAAACACAAATTCTTAGAGCCATCCTGAATCCCAGCAAAGAGAAGGGTCCATGGAGTGTGGCATGATATTAAAATGCATCAAAAGCACATATCACCCAGCGATAAGGTCCCCTTTGTCTTCCTCAGAAGCCATTGATAAGCGGCAGCTACATTCCCTTAGGCTCACATGTGTATATATAGGTACCCTTCCACCGAAATGCTGCCAAACAAGACAAGCTTGGATCTACTGTGAGTTGCCTCTGAGACTATGCACTTGTGTGTGTTCCTGGCTTTTGTACTTTGGGGGTCAGAAGCCATTGTGCCCCAGTGCAGGTAACTACCATGGCTCTCCAGAAAAGTCACACGGCCATCTGTGCTGAGATTCAGCAAGAACTGTCTGAGGACAAGAAGACCTACCGCGTTAAGTCTGACTTTCCATCCATCCCCACACACTCACGCCTGTGACCCTTTGTGACCCAGTGCTCTTGCTTGCAGGGCTATTGCAGGAGACCCCAGAACAGCAGTGAGGTAAGAGGCATCCGCCGTCTTTGGCCTTTATGACCACAGCCGCATGGGGAGAGAGGGATCGGCTCAGTCAGCAAACAGAGTGGAGATAAGAGTGAGAAATGCTGAGGATTTGAGAACCGAACCTCGGGCTCAGTCAATAGGTGAGCCAATGGCCACGAGCTTAGCTTTGCCAGGCTCTCCAGCCACCATCCCAACATAGTTTCCAGACCTAAGGGGAGATGGTGTCCGTTGCCTCCACTGCGTAGCCTGCAGGATCCACAAGTCTCCTGTAAGGTCTTCGGTCCAGGGCTCCATCAGACTAGGGTGAGCGGGGTGTCAAAGCTCGAGGTAAGCTGCTGCTTTTTAGGGGAACCTGAGACTCCATTTGCTTGCATGAGAGCCTGGAGTCCAGTGAGGCAGAGGTCTTTGTCTGAACACTACTTGCCTCATCCAAGGTGGGGGAGGGGTTCAAGCCTCACCGTTATTCTCTGGGATCATCTCAAAGCCAAAAGAAATCTCCTTGTTGATAGAGTATTGGAAATGGGGAGTAGAAAATTGTACAGGGTTGAGGGAGGTCAATTCAAGGGTACTTCTGGGGGCCTCAGCCTATGTCCTACCTGGGGTCCATGTGGGACAGATCTGAGACAAGTCAAATAGGTTGGTCACTGACTTAGCTGGAAATAGGAAAACTAAGCCTGTTCCAAGTGGCCATACGCTGGGGACCTCTTCTGGGCCCGAGTCCCTTGGGGAGTCTACAATGTGAGGAGACTGGAGTTTGGGTGAGCATGTGGAGATGCGACTGAGCTGTGCTCTCTCTGCCTTCCACTTGCATGGCGCCAGGCACTTCCATTTGTCACACTCTAGCGGCCTTCTCCGTGACAGCAACGGGACCTGCCTCACAGTCTTTGCTTCCTTCCCGCAGCTCTGTATGGTCCTCAGACTCTAGATCTCGGTGTCACAGGTGGTCCCATACTCTCGCTCAGATGGTGGGCGGGGGGGGGTCTCCCTGAGTTACTTCCTAGGAGAAGGAGCTTACCAGGCGCCGTGACTGGGAAGACAAGTTTCCTTTGCTTTGAAGATGACTTTAACCATGTGATCTACCAGAGGACTGTGCTATTGAGAAAAGTGATTTCTCCAAGTTCAAGGAAGCCTTGAGAAAAGCTGCCATCCCCATAGAAGGGTGGAAATCAAGGGCAGCTTTTGGGGCTCTGTCTTTTCCTAGGGTTGGAGGAGCCTCAGAAATTATTTACTATGGGCATGGGGAAGGGGTGGGAGTCTGGTGCTGGGCTGGGAGACAAGGCTGTGGGTGGGCCATCGTGGACCGTACCTGGGACTACACATCTGTAACTTATCTATTAGTGCTCACTGCTTCGATAGAGCCTGAGTGTGAAAATACGGGAGAGAGCCTTGTCTGCGGCCTCATGGCCTGGGAGGGAGAGAGAGAAGCATGAAGCACTCCCATCATGAAGTACTTGACCTGGAGTCCTCTACACTGCAAATACTCCTTTAACTACTTCTGGTTCCCTCATCTGATCCTATCCAAATCTGATCTTTTCCCAGAATCCCCTTCTCAGTCCAGTACCTATCCACCTCTGAGACCCAAGCATGAAACACACACACACACACACACACACACACACACGGCTTAAATCACTTCCTCCCTTGTTCTCAACTATAGCTCCTGGGCAGCTCCACAGATCCACCCCCAGAATGCAGCCAGGGGGACACTCAGGCTACTACTGAAGACTAGGCATAGTGTAGGACTTTCCAGGAAGGATGTCCTCAGAGCTCAGGAGTCCTTACACCCCCCACTGTCCCAGCACCAGAAAAGGGTCACCTACCCACTAAGTAAGGCACCTCATATGGCCTATATTATAGCTCCTCCCAACACTTCCTGGGTGTCTGGCATGATGACACATCTCTGACCCTCAACACTTGCATCCCCCACTCCTACAGCCAGTGTTGCTTAGGTCCTGAACTCCCAAGCTCTGACCCCCACTCTCAGTACTAACCCTCACCCTAATCATTTGGACAGTTCATAGGATTGCCTGGGAGGACCCCACAATTCAAACAATTTCCCATAGCCCAAAGCTCTGAGACCAGAGCTTCAACAAGCAGGGATGGAAAAAGGCTCTACTTATCCAGAAATGCAATGAGCTATCATCTCATGACAAAACCTGCCTACAGGTTTTGACCAGTTATATAGGCCACCCACACACCTGCCATCCCTACCAAAGGACCCTGGGTTGCAATTTCTCATCTTGATCTGGAAATATCAGATACCACAGAGGCCAGAGATCAGGAATAAGCCCAGGCAAAGTTGTCTAGGTATCAGGACCCAGGGCACAATTCTGTAACTCTGGGTCAGATATCAGGGAGGGGCTGCTGCAGGACCAGGGCCAAGGCTAGTTTCGTCTTGGAGAAAAATTTGGTCCGACTGTAAAGGTTGTGAGCTCCTGAGTGAGCAGCTTGGGTACTCAGCGTTCCTAAGGCCACTCCTTTGTCACCAGCAGTCAAGTCTGCTTAGGGCTGCTGGGACATCTTTCCTTCAGACTTCATTAGTTTCCTGTTAATGTTGGTATATGGGCTCCCTGATCTTGAACTCCTGACAAAGCCTGAGGCACCTGTAATGGAATTGGGAACTTATGTCCTTGTCACCTCCACGGCTTGCTACATAACCTTGGATGAATATCTTAGTCACTTAGCTACAGAGTCCACAAAGTTATGATGAACTGAAGGCCACACCCCTGCCTGAGTATAAGGGTTTCAACCAAGCTGAACTGCTGCAGAGCATCAGGCTGCTCAGGGGACACTGTGGTCAGAAAGGCCACCAGCATTGCAGGCAGATGGAGGAGCAGAAAAGACACAGGCACAGATGGGGTGAACTAGTCCAAGTCCTTAGTCAAGGTCACCAGACAGCTGCCCACAAAGAGGCCCTGCAGTGAAGGTCTCTTGGAGTTTTCCATGCTCCCCAGTTTTCCCTCTAGGTAGGCACAGCTCTGGACGTGGTGTGGGGACATCTGCTGGGGCTTCAGGCATCCAGGTACTGCTCTTTAGAGCAGCGGGCCTGAGTCCACAGCTCCCTGCACTTGGGTTTAAGAAGACATCGCTCTAGTGAAAAGCTGGGGCCCTGGGGTGGATACTCAGTTCACAAAACATAGCCTTGACCTGGCATTGTCTGGATCAAGCCCTGAGCACTCCCTTTCTCTTACAGGCCAAGGACCAGGACGAAATTGTAGCTTCTGTAGGCGGCACCCAAGAGTAGGCCTGCCTCTGAAGAAACATGTTTGGCTTCTCTGTAGGCGGCACCCAAGAGTAGGCCTGCCTCTGAAGAAACATGTTTGGCTTCTCTGAGCCCATCTCGAGTCCAGGAGGGAGAGTAGGGCTGTCTGGCTAAGAGATAGACTCATCCATCCACTTATCATGACTTTCTAGAATACAGGACTAGACCCACTCATCCCAGAAGCCTCCTGGGCTTTCTTCCTCACAGTTATCAACAATACCCTGAGAAATCCATAAAAGCAGCCCTAGGAGTCTGGCTCATGATGAACCTTGAGAACGGGACCATCTCATGGACAGCCCCATGCAGTCCTTGAACATGATGTGGTCACAGAGAGGTAACACAGGAGGGAAGATTAACCCACAAGAAGGGACTATTTGTCAACGTGACACACCTGGGGAAGTGGAACCTCAACTGAGGGGTTGTTGCTCTCAGTTTGCCTGTGGGTGTATCTCTAGGGTATTTCCTTTATTGCCTGTTGATGTACAAGGTCCCACCCCAGATAGATGATATCAGCCACTGGGAAGGTTGACCTGGGGTGAATAAAAAAGGTAACTGATGGGAGGCAGAGGCAGGTGGATCTCTGTGAGTTCGAGGCCAGCCTGGTCTACAGGAGCTAGTTCCAGGACAGGCTCCAAAGCTACAGAGAAACCCCGTCTCAAAAAACAAAAAACAAACAAACAAACAAAAAGGTAACTGAACAAGCCAGTAAGCCACATTTCCCCATAGTCCCTGCTCTAGTTCCTGTCTTGGATTCCTTCAGTGATGGACTGTAACCTGTAAACCAAATAAACTCTTTCCTCTACCGGATTGGTTTTGGTTGCGGTGTTTCTCACAGCAACAGAAACCCAACTATAGGTGCCAAGCTAACATGGTAACTCGGAGAGGCTGCTGTGAAGGCCCACAATGGTACCCATGCTGAAATGACCCCACAGGGGCTGAGAGGTAGAACTGAGACAAGGTGTGAGGAGAGATGAGAAGAGACTGTCTGGGGAGAGAAGCTGCATGGAAGGTTAATGGACAATATGGATCATCCTCCCCTTGCTCATAGTAAATTTTCATTTTCAACATCCCTGTATAGCATCTGAAGATTCCTCAAATGAATCGTCCAGTCAAGATGCTGAGGGCAAGCTTACAGTAGCTAATGTAGCAGATCTTTTCCAAGGGCTGGGGCAGGGGACAAGATGCCACCCAGCCTGGACACAGAAGAGTTAACCGATTCTTCACCAGTTGGCAGCACCATCCTTGGAGTGCATGAGGAGGTGGAGAACAAGGTGTCACTTGCTTCTTCATCTTCCCTATCCTGGGAATCTTAGGGGCTGACAGCCCTCAGGCTGCCCATGTGGCCTGTGGCACAAGGCCCAAAATGTTCTGGACTGGTCCTAGAAACCAGGTATGCTGTGTTTCTGAGCCCTTCTTGTGATTCTTGACTGCCAGCATATAAAGGTGCTTGGTGGCCTGAGTCTGTGTGATGACAGTGGAGGACATGGCTGGGGAGATGACTTTGTGGGTGAAGTATTGGAGGCGTAAGCATGAGGACCAGAGTTCAGATCCCAGGTGCTCGTGTAATAGGCTGAGGGTGGTGGCAGGAACCTCATACCGAATCCTGGGAGGCAGGGACAGGAGGATTCTGGGGACTCTTGGCCAGCCATTCTAGCCAATCAGATAGCTTCATGTTCAATGAGTTACTTGACTCAAAAAAATAAGATGACAGAAGACATCTGATATCAACTTCTGGCCCTTACCTGAGAATGGGCATACACGCGCACACGCGTGCGCACACACAGCTACACACACACACAGTGGAGGCAGGACCACAGGGACCAAGCACAGACTGTATCCACACAGACTTTTGACCAAGCTACTGGTTTGTGTTGAGGCACATGCTAATCATTATGGATCCACTATCTCCTAACTTGGAACCTTCCATACTGTTACAGTTAAGAAATACTGAGTTAATTTAATTTTGCTCTCTGGTCTCATAGTTCGTTCTTTTTTTTTTTTTTTTTTTTTTTTTTTTTTTTTTTTTTTTTTTTTTTTTTTTTTTTTTTTTTTTTTTTTTT
Organism: Ondatra zibethicus; assembly: GCA_004026605.1. Lineage (NCBI taxonomy): Eukaryota > Metazoa > Chordata > Mammalia > Rodentia > Cricetidae > Ondatra > Ondatra zibethicus. Next base: position 165,150 of record PVIU01001918.1, on the reverse strand, counting down.
TTTTTTTTGGTTTTTTGAGACAGGGTTTCTCTGTAGCTTTGGAGCCTGTCCTGGAACTAGCTCTTGTAGACCAGGCTGGTCTCGAACTCACAGAGATCCGCCTGCCTCTGCCGAGTGCTGGGATTAAAGGCGTGCGCCACCACCGCCCAGCTGGTCTATATTTCTTATATGTGCATGAGTACAGGCATGAATGGAGGGCGCTCAGCCCCAGCTAGCCCACCCTGACACAAGAGACCCAGAAGCTGCAGTGGCTGAGAGAGCCCAGTGCAGGCACAGGGAGCCCACACGCTCATGATGCGCAGGTCGTCTGAATAGCAGAGTGGGCAGTCCCTAGGACAGGGACTTGACCCAGGGGAGTCTTTGAGCCTATATTCTCTAGAAGCTTCCCACCTTCACGCCTCAGAGAGGTGGGGACTTTCTCAGAATAACATGGGAGGTGAACCAGACAGAATTCTTAGCCTGGCCCACAGGAGCCCCCTTCATGGGCCCTCAAGAGGGCTGCTGGGTGCAGACCTCGCCTTCACAAACGGCTGACCAATTTCCCTGCTGTGAAGAGACCCTGAGACCTGAGCTACCCGGAAAGCTGCAGCTTCAGGGGTATTTTTCACTGTGGTTTGCAATAGGAGGAGTGAGACAGTTTCGCGCTGCTGCCGCTGATGTTATCACTGAGCTGACTGGCTCTGTCACCCTGCAATGATTAACGTCGGCGGTCCTTTCCCTTTCCCTCTGAGCGAGGGACGATGAACAGCCCTGGCCCTGCCCTCAGAGCCACCTGGGCTTCATCCCTGGGAATGCTGGCCTGCTACACACTGCTGTGTATGATGAAGTCTGTAAAACATGCTCAACTTAGACTTTTCACAAATATCCATATCCATAGAACCAATATCCAGAGAGTAGAGCATTTCCCAACAGGCACACAGTGCGTCCGCTATCTTATCGTGAAATAGTTTTTGCTATTCTTGGACTTTATTTCTGCAGAAGCCTACATTCATATTATCTTTTACATCTGTGGTCTTGTTGACATATAGTATCATATTATACAACTATCCCATAATTACCTCAACTTTAGTTTCTTTACATTAACTTATTTAGTGTGGGAGGGTTACCTGTGTGCCAGGAGTCTGTTCTCCCCACACCGGGGACTGAACTCAGGTCTTCAGGCTTGGTGGCGAGCTGGCTGTTTCACCAGGCCAACTATCTGAGTTTATTTCTCCATTTTACTATTGATGGACAGTTAGTTTGTTCCTTCCTACAGCTAATAATAAAGTTGCATTGGGCATTCTGTATGTGTTTTGGGGGTCCTTAGTGTTTCTGGTTTTTTGTTTGTTTTAATTCTGAGTTTGGTGTGGAACTGTTGGTTGCAAGGTATGCGCATTAGGTTGAAGAGAGGGCTCGAAACATTTTTCTAAACATTTTTCTAGGGGAGGCTTTTATAAACAAGACGTTTATTTATTTTTATTTTTTTATTTTTTTGGCTAGACACTGTTTACCCTCTTCCAACACTGGGTCTCCACTCCTTTTTACAGACCACTTCCCAAGCACCGTTACCGTCACTGGGAAGTTTCCCCTCCACTGTCCACTCTCTCCCAGCTGTCAGCCATCTGACAATTTCAACTGTCAGGAAACAAAACACAAATCCGACTGAATCCTAACTCCCGTTTCTGGGGTCACAGACCTGCCCTGGGGAGCAAGGCTTGCAGGCCAAAGTGATGTGTGCAGAAGGTTTAGAGGCAGGTTAGGTGGTTTATGGTTTGCTAGTGACTATTTCCCCGTCCCTCACCCAATCTCATGGCTAGGAAGGTGCTACCTTCAATCGTGCTGTCTCCTTATGGGGAGTCAAAGGGGTTCATACAGGGTCCCTTGACATGGATACAGGGCAGGCACTGTGGGAGTGTTCACATTTTAGGGGGCTGTTACTCCGGCTGGGCTGCCAACTCAGGGTGAGCTCTGACCTGGTGCAAGACATTGTTCTCCCACTCTGGCCCACTCACTGCTTACCCCCCCCATCTCCTCACATTAACCCTAAGCCTCAGAACACAAGCCAGACAGTTCTGCTCACTGACACCTCTGTCTGCAATGTACTGCAGTCAAGTAGCTGACACCTGGCTTCCAGCAAGACAAAGTAAGATTCAGGGAGGTGGGGGGGATACCACACTGGGTACCACTTCCTCAGCATCCACCCTGGAGCTTGTTTCTGGTCCCAGAGGTGCATTGTCACCTGCTTTTCTAGGGATGAGGTATTTCTGCCCTATCCCTTGGTCCGAGGAAGCCCCTCACCCTCTAGGTTCCAGATATGGCTATTTCCCAGCGAGGAAGTAAGCCTTTTATTTCCTCTGATTGGAGAAAACATTCACAGATCTTAGGGAAATGGGGCAGAAGGGATAATAGAAAGCTTCCGAGGTTTAGAAAATGCCCTTTGTGGGTTGGTAAGATGGCTCGGCAACAAAGGTGCTCGCTACTGAGAATGACAACTTGAAGTCAATTCCCCAAGACCCATGCAGTGGGTGTCCTTTGACCTCCACATGTCTACTTCAGCATGAGTGAAAGGGGAGAGAGAGAGAGAGAGAGAGAGAGAGAGAGAGAGAGAGAGAGAGAGAAGGGGGTGGGGATACATTAAAAAATTTTTAAAAGAAAAAAAATGCTCTTTGGGGCAAAGCCTCTCAGGAGCTCTGTAAAGGTACTCAGAACACAGACCGGATGCTGTTCTCCATGTGAGAGGTGAGCCAAAAGGATGCCCTGGGCCTGGAGCCCTCAGCAGCTCGCTCTTTTCCCACTTAGTGGACTTGGGAACCGCCTCAAAGGGAGCAGCAGGATGGAAGGAAGCCCAGCTCTTGGGCAATCTGTCACACTTCCTCCAGCTCAGAAGCTGGGGCAGCCCCAAGCTCTCCTGGTAGAGATCTTGGCACTTGCCCAACTTTTCCTCTAGCCAGGGTGAGGTCATGTGCTGGGAGGGGTGGCGAGAGAGACATCAATTGCTACTAGGGTCATAGCTCCAAGTCAGAAATGGCATAGCAACAGGATAACTCATAGTCCCCTTTCTCCTCACACCCTAAGAAGCCCTGACTGCCAGTTCAGGTCCTTCCCCACACTGGGTTCTCTTCAGGCAGATTCTATTGGTCTTTTTCAAGTCCTAAACTGAAGCAGAAGCTCTGTACTACATCAAGCCTTGGGGCGGGGCTGGGGATCAACTCCCCCTTGAAGTGCATCACAGAAATAAGAGTGAACTACATTTCTGCATGTGCCTGGGCTATAGATAGGTACTCCAAAGACTCCTGTGCCCGTGTGCATTATAGACAGACAGACACCGGAGCTCTGGGAACAAACTGAAGGACCATGATCTAGGTCTTCTGTCTAGGATACATCCCCGTGGTCGCAAGAGCTTGCAGGCTGAGGGCCCAGAAGTCACCCGGAGGCAGACAGATGGACACCAAAAGTCCATGACAATGAATGAGAAACAGAGAAATGGACAGATAGATAGACACGATAGACAGCCAGAGCTGGACGGGTCAGGTGGAGAGACCAGTTGGGAACTTGGGCAGTGATTTACTGAATGACAGAAAAGTAGATGAGAGAACTCCTAGCATGGCAGACACAGCTGGCGGAAGGCTCTGGAGGAGTCACAGCTCCATCAGAAATGACATAGCAACGGGATAGCTCACAATACCCCGTCCTCTGTGCACCCAAGACATCTCTGCTGGAATGATTTCTAGTCCCTAGGTCCTTTCTCCCCCGGGACACTTTGGGGCCCGGGCACCAGCAATGAATGACAGTTCTGTCTCTGAACACAGAAGGTTCAAAGGTTCCCATTTGGACACAGTGATCAGATATACTGAGACTCTTGGAACCTCTCTATCCATATTTGCAATGCTGTCCCAACAAGTGCACATACTTACGTGTATACACACACACATGCACACACATGCATGTACGCATGCACGCACGCATGCACACATATGTACACAATAACAAAGAACACCCTGGGAAGGGGTGAGATTTTCCTGCTTTGAAGAGACTTTCATGTTAAATTCAGGATCCAGCTACCTGCCTCAGGTGGGGTCTCTGGAGACTGGACCCTGAGATGAAGACCAGTATATTCTGGGAAAGAAGGGGAGGTGGCAGAGTAAACAAAGCAGAGCCCAGTCTGCAGGGCAATCATGACAAGTAGCTCAGCTGACCCAGAGGAGAATTCCAGAGCTAGCGCAGCCTGTCAGTTTCCCTGTGACAGGCTGGGGAAGAGCCTGTGTGTCTTCATGTTGATACACAGCTTGATGTAAGTTGCCCGTGGAAGGAGCCATGACCTCACATGTGGTAATTTTCTTCAGGTCAGGAAATTCCCAAGGAAGAATGATTGCCAGAAACTGTCATCTTCCAATAGAGCTTGTAAACACGGACAAGCCCTTGACCCTTGAAGGTAACATATCCCAGTATCTACCATGGTCTACCCTACAATCTGTTAGGTCCACTCCTTCCTTCCTTCCTTCCTTCCTTCCTTCCTTCCTTCCTTCCTTCCTTCCTTCCTTCCTTCCTTCCTTCCATTTCTTTCTTGTTCCTTCCTTCTTTTCTTGTTCTGTTAAGAGATAATACTAAAACAAAATAAGATAATTTTAAAATGAGATAAAAATCTAATGTATTAAAGCTGGGCCAAACAAACAAACAAAGTAAAAGAGCCCAAGAAAGGCCCAAGTATCAGAGGCCACTCATTCGCACACTCAAGAATCCCATAAAAATAGCAAACTGGAAGCCATAATATATATGAAGAGAACCTTGTGAAGACCCATGTAAGTCCTATGTATGCTGTTTCAGTTTCTATGAGTTCTCACGGACTTTGTTTATGCTGATTTAGAGGGTCTGGCTTTCTTGGTGTCCTCCATGCCCTCTGGCTCTTACACTTTTTCTGTATCCTCTTCCACAGGGTTCCCTGAGCCCTGAGGGGAGGGATTTGATGGAGACATCCCATCAGGGCTGAGTGTTCCAAGGTCTCTCACTCTCTCCGCATTGTCTGGCTGTGGGTCTGTGTATTTGCTCTCATTTGCTACAGAAGGAAGCATCTCTGATGATGGCTGAGCAAGGCACTGATGTATGAGAATAGTAGAAAATCATTTATTGCTACCCCCCCTTTTTTTTTTTAAAGAACAGTATTATTTGGTTTTACCCTAGCTCCCCAGGCAATCTAGTTTCTGGTTCATGGTCACTCAAGCAGTGTTTGGTATAGGTTCCATCTTGTGGAGTGGGCCTTAGCACAAATCAGATATTGGTTGATTATTCTCACAGATTCAAGACACCATTGCCCTAGCATATTTTGCAGGCAGGACACCACTGTAGATCAAAGGGTTTATGGATGGCTTGGTGTTTATGTTTCTCTTTTGGTATCACACAGAGTACCTTCCTGTGCCAAAGATGCTGGAATGTAAGGTTGAAGGCTCCATGTAGGCACCAGTTACCAGTTCAACTTCTCCATGTTCAGTGAGTTGTACAACTGTTATCTTCAGCAGTGGGGCCTTGCCATCAGTTTTTGGAAAGCAACCTATAGTCTTGGCAACAGCCTGGGTTGTTTTGGGATTCTCATGGGACCCTTTTGGCTAACAGTTCAATTAGATGTAATCCAATCTCAGTACTGAAAGCTTCATTTGGTGACAAGAATAGCCAGTTGGGACTCTGCCTCCCCCATTATTTGGCAGCTTCATTTACACACAGATACACACAGACACAGATACACACAGACACAGATACACACAGACACACAAAATTCTATGGCATTTGGTGCCCACATTACCCCTCAAATGGCCCTTAATTTAGCTGTCTCTCCCCATATTCCCTATCTCCTTGTCTCTGTCTCCCTTTCCCCTCCCCACTTTATCCTCCTATTCCAGCCCCCATCCCATCCATTGATAACTATCTATTCTATTTCCCTTTCCTAATGAGCCCAGTTTCTTAGTCCACTTCTTTATGTAAGCCCTTCCCATAAATTCCAGAATTCCATAGCAGTGCTACTGACAACTGGCTAAGTCGTAACCTGCAATGTTTTCAAAGTTTCATGATATAAGTTCTCTCACCGTTACCAGGTTTCTGTAAATAGAGAGCTGATTTTTCATTTTCCAGCCACCCAGACCTGAATAAACACACAGAAACTATATTCATTACAACACTGTTTGGCCAATGACCCACTTGTATTTCTAGCTAGTTCTTACATCTTAAATTAGCCCATTTCTATTATTTTATATTTTACCATGAGGCTCGTGGTTTGTTACTGCTTGCTTCTTGGGTGACTACATGGAATGTGCCTTACTTCACCTTTTTTCCTTTTATCTATCTCTGTTTGGATTTCCGCCTTACTTTATTCTGCCCTGCCATCGGCCAAGGCAGCTTTTTTATTAACCAATGGTAATAAAACATATTCACAGCATACAGAGGGGAATTCCACATCATCTTCCCTTTTCCTTCTAAAAAAAAGGAAGGCTTTAACTTTAATATAATAAAATTACGTATAACAAAACAGGTATCAAGCAAGAATTACAGTTACAATATTTCTTTGTGAGCCTAAAGTTTCATATCTGATTTATCTTTTATCATAACTACAGGTTTCAAGCTACCAGTGACTTCAAAACAGCCTGGCAGAAATTCAGCAATGGGCTGTCACACTTAAGTAGCTAGCCCAGCACATCTGTGATGTCATTGACCTTCTCTCGCTGGGGGAAACTGAAAAGGGGAAAGTTGGTAATGGATTAAAGCTGATTACTTGGCCACCACAGATATCAATCTTGATGTCGGTCATTTCCTCTTCTGCTCTCTATTCCAACTCCTCTTCAGTCTTAGTGCCTGTCTTCATCCTGGCAGCTTGCGGGTAGCTTCTATGAGTTATCTGACCCCAGGTCTGCTCTCATCTCAGGGTAAAGTTGCCAAATAGAAAAAGGAAATACTGGGGACCCTGGGAAGGTGGCTTTACCAACTTAAATTGCTTGTCACATTTATGTAATGACCTGAGTTCAAATCCTTGGCATCCACATTTTACAAAAAACACAGTAAGTATGCTGACACGTGCCTGGATCTCAATGCTGGGGAATCAGAGACAGGAAGATCCTGGGGCTCGCCGGTCAGTCCAGCTGCATTGGTGAGTGTCAGGTTCAGTGAGACTCTGTCTCACGAAACAAAATAGAGAGAATTGAAGAAGACATCTGACATCACCCTCTGCCTCTACAATGTGTGTGTGCATGTGCGTACGTGCGTGTGTGTGCATGCATGTGTGTGTGCGCGCACATGTGTGTGTGTGTGTGTGTGTGTGTGTGTGTGTGTGTGTGTATACGATGCATGATACCAAAGCCCTGAAGTTGATCACGTTGTGGGACATGCATCCCTCTCACTCTCACTGATCAGATTAAGCACTCCCACCTAGATAGCAACTCTTCTCTCCACAGATAGAAGGAGGCTGAAGTGCCCTGGCAGCAGCAATAGTTATAGTCTAACGGGACTCTTGCTTTGACCTTCAGTGGAAATTCTTCTTCTCAGGGAAACAAGACCACAGAGCAGTGATAGGAAGCCAAAATATTCCATATGGTTCACCAGGGATGATCCTATCAGAGACCATTCCTGCTTCTATCCCAAGATGTTTGTTTATAATTATCGGAATACAGCTTCCTATTACAGGGTTTGATTTATAGTAAGAATTGTGTCCTGAGGAGCCTAAGATCCTGTGAAATGCCACTTCCAAGTTGTTCTTCAGCGAGGCTTTTCATTGGTCATTGCCCAGTGTGCTAACAGACTGACGGCAGTTATGTGGTAAGTCTGTGGTGAGCAGCAGATTCCATGGCTTTGGACTCTCACCTTCAATGCTGATGTGTTATGTGGAGTCCTATACTAGTAGATCACAAACTTTGAAAGCCCCTGGACAGTGGTGTTGGCTAAGTCCCTGCAGAGGAAGGCCAGCCTGCTGACAGACTGATCAACAGAGGCTTTTCCCGAGGCTCTGATGTACAGAGAAGGAACATGCTTGGCAGAGCCCATGCTAGCCTGGGGGCCCTGATGAATGGAAAAGCAACTAGGTTCCTTCTGTTAAGCCAGGAATGTGCTTGGACAGAATTGGTAAATGCCTGTGGCTTCAGATCCTGAGAACCCAACCCTTCCCACCATACAGGACTACGGTCATCAGTTGCAAGGCTGTTGCTGTGTACTCTATTTGTAATGTTTTTGAGGTACCCTGTGCTCCCCTTATGCAACACAGTTTGACTTAGCCCCACTGTATGATAGTTTCTTCTATCTTCATCCCATTTCTCCTATGGAAATGACATACAAGATGCTGGACTTCTTAATAAGCTTGCTTGGTGTAAGACATAACTTTGGCAAGACCTCCTGGTCCCAACCTGTCTCCTTATTTTCTAATCCCCTGGTCCCCTTTCCCAGGACCCTGTCACTGAAGAATGCCCCATTGGTTCAGGTCACAAACCTATACCCGGAATGCATATTTATTCTTGTAAAAATGACTCATTGACTCTTCTAGGTTATAAGAGGATAGAGCTAGTTAACTAACAACCAAATAGTTTATTGATATCTTCAAGATCCAATATCATAGCTCCATGTATCTAGGAATATGTGCATGGCCCTTATTAGTTGGCATTGAGGGATCACTCATAAAGGCCTTGAAGCCATAGGTATGAGTCAGGAGAAAAGTAGGGGCGTCATGAGATGGATAGCTAGCATGGGGCTTGTGTGGCTCGTGGCTATCTCTAATCCTGTTGATATTGAGTTCAGATGTATTATTTCTAGCTTATGCCCAATGGTTGCTGTACTCAGTAAGTTTGAGAGGAACCCATCATGAGTGGTTCTTGCTATATGGCCACTTCATCGGGTCTTCTAAATTTGCCAGGGTTCAGAAGTCTGATAGCTGTTTTCCAAAAGGTGTACAATCCCCAATATAGATGTGGATGCCTTTTAGCCTAGAATCAGTTGTCTTTGTGGCCCACATGTGGAACTATTTGGCCTGGAGATACTACAGAGACCTTTCCTGCCTGGGTACCCACCCAAAGGTGGCAGGATTTTGTGTAACTGCCAGAGTAACTGGTCAGAGTAATCACCTCAGGTTATTAACATCTGTAATAGGTTACATCTGCCACTCCAGAAGGCATGCCACAGCTGCTCTTTCTTCAAGAAGGGAAGCCCAAGATGTCATAATTTGCCACATACTTCTTGAGAAATGTCCTGGCATGCTCCAGGATCCATGATCATGTTCTCTGAACAACTTACTGATTTGGCAGGCTCTGATGCCCAAAGGGCTCATTTCCTGGACTGCCTTATGCTTTGCCATGACCACTGATTTTATCCAACTCGTCTCATGTTATTGATAGGCCAGACCAGTGGGATATCACAAAGGATGTTCTGGAAACTTCAGGCCTCTTAGAACCTTTTAACAAAGGTAAAAGGAATCAACCTTGCCTTAGAAATGTAAGCTTCCATGTCCCAACTGAATGCAAACCATATCCAGCATGGACAGAAAAGAAGAGTGTCACCAGAGCAGTGGCCACTTGCCCCATTGCCTGAGGCCGGGTTCATACACTGTGGCAAAGACACAGTATCTGGGAAGCACGTTGATACAATCCTGGCTACGCTTTGATGGATAGGTACTAGGCCACTGTTATAACCCAAGACTGATCTGGATCTTGATGGTCTATTAAGTGAGATACCATGGACTCACCTTTTAGATCCTTAATGATGTCATTGACTGCTGTCAGTACTTCTCAGATGGGATGTTGGTTTGTTTATTTATTTATTTATCTAGAAGAGGGAGAACATTTGGAGGCTTCCACTTAGCCCTTACTGTATAAGCCACAGCCCAATGTAGGGGTTGTGCTATCACCAAATGTATTTACCCTGTTATATCACTGGGAGGGCCTACGGACTGTCAGGTGGTTCTGAATATGACTCCAGGCAGGAATCCACTTCTTTCTCAGCCCACATTTATACCCACAACTCAAACAAGAGGATTGTGGGGTCATTAACAGTCTCCAGGTAATGTCAACTCAGCTTCTGTGCTCTGTGGTCCTCAAAATGTTTGGCTCTTCTCCTTTTTTCTGAGCACGCATGTAGACGTAGGTGAATGGCCATGTGTCCCCTTGGCACATTTTCATGCGTGCTTGCTGTGGTCGTGTAGGTCTTCTCCCTTATTTTGGAAGATCTGGCTGATTCTTTAACAAAAGGGGACATTTTACTGGAGTGTCTGGATTGATTATCTGACCCGGTTTCATTTCTGTTGTTGTAATTAAAAAACAAAACAAAACAAAAAAACCACCTTACTGTGTTAGTTACATCTCTGTTGCTGTGAGAAGACACCATGACCAAGGCAATTTAGAGCAGGAAGGGTTTACAGTTGGGGGCTTACAGTTCAGAGAGTGAGTCTATGACCAGCATGGTGGACAGCATGGTGACAGGCAAACATGGCACTGGAGCAGTAGCTGAGTGCTTACACCTCTATCCACAAGATGAGGCAGAGAGAGAGAGAGAGAGAGAGAGAGAGAGAGAGAGAGAGAGGAGCATTAACTGGGAATGATATGGCCTTTTGAAACCTCAAATCCACCCCCAGTGACACACCTCCTCCAACAAGACCACACCTCTTCTCAAGCAGTTCCACTAATTAGGGTACAAACATTCAAGCATGTGAACCTAAAGAGGCCATTCTCATTCTAACCATCACATGACAAAAAGCAACTTGGAGAAAGGGTTTGAGCCCTCAGTTCCAGATTACAGCCCACGACAGCAGGGGAGTCACAATCGCAGAGACTTAAGAAAGCTGTCACATTCAGTCAAGAGAAGAAGAGAACAGATGACCAGCACTCTGTTCATGTTCTCTCCTCTTACACAGGCCAGGTCCCAACCCCAAGGAATGGAATTGCCCACACTCGGGGGGGGGGAGTTCTTCTCACCTCAGTTAACTAAGCTACAGAAAATGTGGACAGGTCAACCTCATCTAAGCAATCCCTCATTGGGACTTCCCTCCTGGGTGGCTCTAGATTGTATTAGGTTGAAGAATAAAACTAACCATCACATCATCTGTGATCGATTCTTTTGATTGCAAACAATGAGTACTTTGGGAGCTGGAAAGATGGCTCCGTGGTGTCGAGGTCCCAGGTTCAAATCTCAGCATCTACATGGTGGCTCACAATACCCCACACTCATAACTCTAGTTCCAGGGGCCTGGTGCTGTCTCTTGACTCTCATGAATACCAGGCATGCACACAGCACACATATATACACACAGGCAAAACATTCATTCACATAAAATAAGATAAATAAATCTTAAAAAAAGTTTTTAAAAAAGAATGAGCAGTTGCTTGCTGGTCTCTAATTTATTTTGATGCTAACGACGCTGTGCTCCATGGCCATCTTCATAACTTCCTATGAGTTAGGCCCTCACTGCTCTCTCTAATCTTGCCACTTGCAATTGGGCTACCTACCTGAGTACCATCATCAGTAGTTATCTCAGAATCTTGTCATCCTATCACGAATAGTGATGCTAGTTCTCTGAAGACCTGTTCTATTGCAGATAGATATTGGCTTGCAGAGAACTTTACTTTGTAGCAATACTGACGCTTTTCTTTCCAGAATGTTCCTTCCTGTTCTGGTATCTTCTAGGCCTTCAGATTTTTTTTTCAGCCCTGCTTAGTATATGTAGTCTTATACACCTAATTCCTGGAAATGTATACTGCTACAGCAATTCTGGCATTTCTATGTGACATAATGCCTGCCGCCTTTCCGTCATGCTTCTTGAAGCCACTGTATCAATGTTCATACCTTCTCCTTGGGCCTTGCTTTAGCTTTAAACCCTGTATCCTTGGAGAGTTCTCCTGTAACAGTAAGTGTTCCCATCCAGACTTATATTTGACCCTTGGGTCAGAATCCAGTCTAATGCATTCTCTCTCAGCTCTTGCTGGGACTTGATAGCTAGGATGGATGCATCCTTCCTCCACGTATAGTCCTTTTGTCCAGTTATCATTGTGATAGTTGGTTTTAATGCCAACATCTTACTTGAGGAATTGTCCTGGCTGCCTTCACTGATGTGAGAAGAGCCACTCTAAATGTGGGTAGTCTGGTAGCAGATCAAAAAGGACATGGCCGACCAAAGACCACTTGCCTTTTGCCTGCTCAGCCTTCCATCTTGCTGCCAAATCGATTTATCTCATTGTTGCTGTTGATTCCTTTACTGATATTAAAGCAGGTGTTTCTACATTACCTTCACTGACTAGTGACTCTCCAGAAACCCTCCAGGACTTCATACCAGATTTGGAGGACTAAGGCAACCAGCCAGCCTCAAAGACTGAATAAGCCAGTAAGCATCATTGCTGTGGTCCCTGCCTCCAGGGTCTTACCTTAAGTGCCTGCCTTGACTTTCCTCAGTGATGGTGACCTGTAAAATAATAAATTTTTTTCTTCCCAAGTTGCTTTTGGCGATCTAATTTATCACAACAAATTAGAACTTCAGTCGGGCACATCCAGCCAGCTTATGGTGATTGTAGTCATTGGCCTAGTGTCCAAGAGGAGAGGTGGGAGCAGAAGATGGAGGTTCTGTACTATCTTTTTAAAACAAGAGGGAATTCCCCTCTCAAGAGAGTTCAACAAGTTACTCCTGAAGCTCTAGGGTTTAGGAGGAGTCTGAGGAGTCAAGATTTTCAGTATAGCAGGACTCCCTAGGTCATGTGTAAAGGTCTTGTTCTGTCTCGATGGGGGCTCTGTGTTTGTCATGGAGTATAGTCGGGAGTTTGCCCATTGGAGCCATCTATTTCTGCTGCTATATCAAAACATCTGAAGCTGGGATTTGTAAAGAAAAGGACTGTATCTCCCAGCTTTGGGGCTTCAAGGCCAAGAAGTAGGGTGCTAGTGCTGTCCGGGCTCCCTAGCTACATTACGTCATGGTGGTTGGAATCTTGGCTGGAGTGTGTGCAACAAGAAGAGGACACGTGACAAGACAGGAAGCCAGAAAGAATGAGAGAGATTCATGGATTAGGCGCGATGTTCTATAATAGCTCACTCTTGTAAGAACAAATGACTCATTCCACAAGACCAGTAGAAACCCTTTCCAAGGGCAGCACCCCGACTTACGACCTAGTTACCTCTTAGTGGGTCTACCACCTTCCAAGGACTTAGCTTCCAACATTGGAAGCCATGGGGTATTCACTCAAATTATGTCTCAGACAGAGACATTGCTATTGACAAGTCTTGGACTTGACTCTCAGTTTTTGCTTCTCTCTTGTAAGGGGCAAGGGTTGTTACCCTTTCACAACGAGATTTTCATCGGCAATTGATCATTTAAGTCCCTTAATTATCTTTTCCTGAGACTCAGTTAAACTTGCCAATACCATCATCTCCATAGTAGGGAATTCCCTGTATCTCTCCAGCACCTGGGGCCACCCATGAGCTAATGCCTCATCTTCTAACACGGGTGAAAGTTTTAACAATTGCATCAGAGGCTGCTTCACCTGCATCTTGGGATGGGGCCTCGCTGATAGCCAGATAAGGGGTAAATCTAGCTCAAGACCCCAACATTACAGGCACCCACCTCCCTCCCAACCATTCTTGGAACTAGATGGTATAGATTAGGTGCTGTCAGAAGTGGACTCTGAGTCATACAGGACCTTTATCATAAAGAGCTCTTGTGGTTGAGCCCTGTGGAAAAGGAAGGCCTGAAGCAGGATTAGGCAGGAGGAGCGACTGAGCTGTCACACTGTTTTTTGCCACAGTCCCAGCTGAGCCCCTGAGCACTGACCTTAGGACAGTCCCTTAGGGTTCTCTAAAAGATCAGTAGGTGGGGGCTACATTAAGCAACTTTTTAAGCATAAGCTGACCCTAAAGGGTTGCCGGCAGTGGCTATCTTTTGAAGACCTCCAATAACTTGTAGAAATTCTTCACTCATCAAGGAAGGCCTGAAATATCCCAATCTTGTGGGGGCATTCCCAAGACTATCTCAAAATGCCAAGGACAAACCTGACCCTAGGCAACTGAGTCAGAAGCCTGATTACAATCTCTTCAATGAGATTCCTTTGCTTTAGGGAAACACCCCACGTGCCTATCAACTGATGGAAGAATAGAGGAAATACTCACGGACACAGTGGGAAAGCACTTGGCCATCAAAAAGAAGAAATTCTGCCATTCATAGCATGGCTAGAACTGGACATCATCGTGGCCAATGAAATAAGTAGGCCACAGAAAGACAAATAACATCTGGGCACAGCCATACGAGGAATCTACAAATGTAGATCCCACAGAAGCTGGGGATGCTGGCGCAGGTTACAAGAGTAGGGCATGGAGGAAGAGAAGGGTGGGCCCACAGGCACTGTGACCCTCCGATGGGGGCAGGGCACTCTGAGGCACTGTTGTGCTGTAGAGTAACTTCAGATGACAACTGGGGAGTACATGTCTGAAAATCCTAGAATGGATTTTGAAAGCTTATAGCTATAAGAAGGGACACATGTTTGGGAAGATGAATGTATTTCACCTGATTTACATAATGCATATGTGTATTAAACATTACATGGCAACCCCATTAGCATGTACAACTTTTAAGTTTTGTGTATCGGTTAAATAAAAACAATCTTAAACTAATGAGGGAAAAAAAGAGATTCCACTGCTTTATCTTAACTTTCTTTCCTTTGGGGATACGCCCAGTCAGAGAAAACCCTGGCTTTATCATCCTCAGCTCCTCAAAAGAAATGCCTTTGGGATGACCCCTTTCCCCTCTGATATTGGATGAACACTGTGTCTCAGACACCAGTTATCACGGACACCACCTCATAGTCACTCGGCAGATTCAGCCCCAACTCAGTTGGGGGGTGGAGTATTGTGCCCGAGAACAGTTGTCTTAAGCAGGTACCACCAGAGAGGTCTGTGCGAGGAGGAAAAGTCACCTCCTAGGAGATGGTGAACATGTCTGTGTGGGATCCCTTGGGGGAGTCATTCATACATTCCAGATGGTCTAATGAGAACTTGACAGGGATAGGCTCAAGTCAGCTCTGAGAATTCTGGACCAACAGTTCATGGTTAAGGTGGCTTCATGACAAAGAAGGCCAAGCAGAGACACGTCTTGGGATACCACTCATCTGAGATGGTGCTCATGAGGTGTGGCAGGTTAAGAAAGATCAGGGACACTGGTCAGAGGTCAAGCCATACGGTGGCTTTCTGACCTCCAGAACAGGACAACAAAAGGGACCAACCCTAGCCCAAGAAATTCGCACACCTAGAAGTTAAACAGAAAAGGGAGAAGCTGCAGAAGAATCCAGTGAGAGCTGGTCATTGAGAACAATCCAGTGAGAGCTGGTCGTTGAAAACAATCCAGTGAGAGCTGGTCGTCGAGAACAATGAGAACCAGTTGGGGAAAGAGTTTTGGTCTCCGTGGAAATGTCCCTGATCCTGGAGGGAGCAGTACAGTATGAGGGTGAGGAGGCTTCTGCTGGTGGGGATGTCTTGGGGCAGGTGGGGAACATGGGCAGATGATGTGGGTAGAAGGAGCCTCTGTACTTCAGGCTTGAGTGGTGGGCCTTTGGATAGGTGGAATAGTGACACAATTCAGAGAGGGGCAACCTCAGGACTCTAAGTCATATCAGCTGTCCCACACCGAGCTTTACCCAGGGCTTCGCTAGAGCAAGGTGGACAGGAACAGCTGTCCCAGATGACAGCTCATGTCTGGGTTTCCCCCAAGGGGCAAGTCTAACCGGTCCACCCGTCCATTCCGGCAGCTGCTAGCTCTCAGGCAGGATGACATTCATTTGTTTAGAGGGCTTTTCTACCAAGCTGTGCTGTTTCCTATAGGGAAACCCCAGCCCTGGGAAAACAGACCCCCTACTTCCTGACTAAGGCCTCCAGAATTTGAGCCAGAGGCTAGGGTGGGGCAGATCATTGAGTCAGGACAGTGGTTTTCTAGCTTCCTTAGCTTATCTCCCCAGGCTTCTTCACTACCCTACTGATGACCCTGATAGGAGGGGGGTAGTGGTGGAGCTGAAGCCCAGGCGGGCTGGAATGACTTCTGCTACTTCTTTAAGACTGGTCACAGTCACAGTCACGCGTAAGAAAGAGAGAGGGAGGGAGGGAGAGGGACACGACCCCACCTCACAGATTATGCAATTGAAGCTGCCAGCAGGTAGGCACACGACTTGTCCAGGATCACACACCCAGAGGGTGGTAGAGATGAGGCCAGATCTGAAGCCTCAGAAGCTCAGCAGGTGCTTGTCTGTCCCACTCCAGCCACTTGGCACAGTAAGACATGACACTCAAATGCACACCAAAGCCCTGTGATTTTGCATTGCTGCCAGATAGAGATGCGGGGCCCTCCAGTGTCTGCCCTCCATCTGTTGTGCAAACCTCAGCTTGAGCTCTTCCTGCCAACCCCCTCCCCCCAGGCTGCCTCTCCAACTTAGAATCTCAGCCCTCTAGCTCGTCACTCCTCCTGGAGATGGGAACCCCCTCATGCCCGACAGTGTGGTAAAGCCCATTTTACCAATGGAAAGGCTAAAAAGAGGGGTAGGGGAGCCAAGGGTAGAGCATACATGGATCTAATATCCCATGTTTGGGCAGCCCCCAAGTGTTCATGCGTGAGCCTAAAAGTGACGGGAGCCCTGCATCTTGACCACTTGAGAGGACAAGTGTGAGGCTTGTGGGGCAGCCCCAGATTAAGGGCCTTCAGAGGGGATCTCCTCTCCAAGCTCTCCACAGGAAGCATGTGGGGCCGCCAGCCAGCCCAGCCAGCCTCTGAGGTCTGGGCGTCCCCAGGGAGAAGCGCAGGGGGTGGTTGGCAGCCTCCATTTCCCAGCCTCTGACCTCCTTCCCATTCTTATCTCCAGAGTCTGGTTTCCTGTAGCTTTGAAAAAGTCACACAGCCTACTGGTTAGCTGCCACCAAACCAAAAGGCTTTTGCCCCCTGTCTTCTGGGAACACAGGTACAACAGTCTTCACATAGCAGCACCTAGATCATCTGGAGACAGCTCAGCAGCCCAGCAGCTGGCCACATGAATCTTCTGAAGGATGGACCCACCCAGCCATCCATTCGGTGAAAACTGAGCACATACTATGTTTAAGGTATCATCCTGGGCCCTGGGGCTACGTAGGAACCAAGACAAGGTCCCTGCCCTGTTGGAGCTTACAGGCTAGCAGAGGATATAGACAGCGATGCAGTGGACTGGTAAATTCTCAGCATCTAACGCGAGGGATGAAGATGATAGATGGGGAGGAATAGAGATGCTAGGTGGTTGCTGGGACTCTTCCAGAGGAGGCAACACTCGGCTGAGATCTGAGAGTCATGATGTTTTGAAGAAACACTCTGGTTATGCATTGTCCAGAAATCTGTGCCCTATCAGGTTAGAGGGTAGGGCACAAACCGGGAGAATGGTCAAGGGAAGTAAGTGGACAGAGGCTGGAGCCTAGAAGGCAGGGGGACTCAGGGACCAAGAACCTGCAGTATCTTATCTCATCTTTCCTATTCTCTGTTCCTTGGCTGGCCTGTGTTCTGGAGGCTACTGGCAAATGTCCATGCACAGAAGGGACATTTATCAGAAGGACATGGGAGCAGATATCAAGGGGGGAATGGAGGCCTGACCCAGCTGAACTGCTTCATGTTTAGGGATTATGGAGTTGCTTTTGATTATTTTTTTTTTAAAGAACAAGGTCTTACATAGCCCAGGTGGATCTGAAACTTTGGATCCTCCAGTCTCAAGCTTGCAAGCCCCGAGATTATAGGAATGCATTACCTCTCCTGGTTTTACACAGGGCTGGGGCTCAAACCCAGGGCTTTGAGCATGCTAGGCATGCATTCTACAGACTAGCTACAGCCCCAGCATGGAGTTGGCTAAGATCCAGCAGGTGTCTTTCTTCCTGGATCTCCATTACCCTGAAATGTGAGAACATAGAGAGGTCAATATCATTGCTGCTGCCCACTGCCTGCCACTCAGGACTTGGCCTTTGATGTGGGCTGACACCTGAGGGTGACACCCACTGAAGCTGCAGAATGTTGCTCAACAGATGGCCCAGCTGGCATCCTATTGGTGTGAAGCAGCATCTGAGTTCCCGGCTCCAGGGGAGCAAGAAGGGGTTGTTTTATGAGGGGTTGTTATATGCAGATTTGCTGGGAGCCTCCCTGGAAAAAAGTCAACATTTGCCAGAGTCACATGGTTCACCAATGGAAGAACATTCCTCTCCACTGAACTTCCAAGATTCTGTGAGGCCAAAGCAGAAGGGCCAGAGATGCCGACATGAAGGAGCAGCAACGGGAGTGAAGACAGTCACAGTGTCATGGAGTGTCACAGTGTCATGGAGTGTCAGGGAAGAGAGAAGCACCGAGTGAGCACTCAGTGTTAGAGCAAAAGTGACTACCAAAGTCACTCTCATCAGCTAACTGTGGCTATGCCAGATGGGGCAGATGCCCATGATCAGGTATTCATATCCTCTCTAGTAGGTATGACACCCCACATTGGAATGCAGGGAGTCAGAGAGTGTGTAACATGTAACATTTTCAAGAGCAGTACTGCTCTGGACTCTAAATGAGACCAGAGAACAGAGCTCAGAAGGGACAAGATGCTGGTTTCCTGGAAACTGATACCCTATCTTGAAGGCCAGTATGAGGATGCTCGCCCTCTATACCTTTCTATAGCTTCCCTGAGAGACCCCTGGAAAGCTGGTCTGTCTCATGACCTCCTTTAGAGGCCAAGAAAGTTTGTTTATTTGGGACTCACTTGCTAATTAATAGCTGTGAACCAAATCCCCAGAATTTAATGAATCCAGAAGGTAGTCCTGTACTCTTGTGTGCCAGCTCTGCAGGAGGCCCTTAAGCAGAGCCCTTGGATACAAAACTAATGTTATTCTAGAACTCTTAAAGATGTCCCAATTTACCTGGCACCCTCATACCACCAAGCAGAAGGGAGAGCAACAATGTGATCTCTGGTTGTTTTTACACATTTATGCCAGGTATAAAGGCCCTCTAAGAATTGAGTGAGCAAAAGTGAGCCCCAAAGAGAGAGAGATCTTAAATGACTCCATCTCACACATCCTCATTATCCTGTCCCATCCGAGTTATAACAAGTTTAACTGGCTCTCAGACAAAGCAGCCATAGCCACCGAACACAATTTATCGTCTAAGTAACACCCAGTCCCACTGGACCACCTCCAAGGCATCACAAAAAATTAGCCGCAGAAGTCAAGTATGACAGTGCACTTCTGTCATCCCGGCTCTGAGGAGGCAGGGATAGGCGTATTCCTGGAGTTCACCAGCCTTGGAGCTCCAGATTTCATAAGAGAGATCCTGACTCAAAACAAATAAGGTGGAGGGCGATAGGAAGACCCCTGGCTGACCTCTGACCACGCAAACCAATGCTAAAACAGAAAAACAAACAAACAAGAAAAAAATAAACAACCAGATAGTCATCTTAATAATGATGCAAGTTTATTGTTAAATGTTTCAAACAAGAAAACTTTGAACATCCCATACATAGAGATGGCACTTCTGGGTGCCTTGAATCCTTGCCAACAGAATCAAGCATGGACCCATCCCCTTATGGATCTGTAACCTGTTGTTTTGTGCATTTAGTAACTGTAGTGTGCCACAGGTCAGCAACATCACCCAGAGACGAATGATTAAAAGAACTCAGAGAAAGTTATCACCTGGTGTGGTGTGAGCAAATTATCTTTTGGTAAGAGAAACTTCTAGAGGAATTCCTTCTCTTTCTGGCACACAGAAGCACATCTTGAACTACTGAGTTGGCATTGATAATGGTTGAACCAAAGAGATGGCTCCCCAGGTAAAGGTGTTTGTTATCAAACCTGACCACAAGTTCAATCCCTGGTACCCATGTGATAAAAGGAGAGAACCAACTCTCTGAAATTGTCCTTTGTATGAGCAATGTGGCATGCACATGCACGCACACACACACACACACACACACACACACACTAAATTAATAAAAATTAAATTAAATTTAACACTCCATAGCTGACATATATCAGACATGTGGGAGACACAGCACTGCTAAGACTTTCCCAAACCCTGATTCACTGAAGTCATGGGATATGCATCTCTGAGTCTTTGTCCTTCACCAGAAAGTGGGAGTGACTGGTACTCATCTCACAGGACATTTGTCAACAGTTACAAGGCAATCAGAACTGCATTGGGGATATGAATAAAGTCTGTCATGAAGATAAACAGGGCATACCTCCTGTTCTCTGACAGCTGAGGGACAGACAAAGAAAGGGTAAAAGCACAGAAGAAGGGGCTGCCTGGACCCCACAGCACCAGTGACACAGAGACTCCTCAGCCACCTGCCCCCGCCTCCACAGTCAGCATCACTGAGAAACCTGCAACATATCTAAAGACCCTGTTGTCAAGTTTCCTGAAGGGCAAGAAAACCCAGCCCAGGAGGAGTCTGTTTTGGCTTCAGATTAGCTCACTGTTGCTATAGAAACCTGCTTGGGGACCCCAGAGGCTCACACTCCACCCAGCTGTATGCATGATGAATGAGGGAGAGGGAATGTGGCGCAACGGCTAGGCACCCCCCCACACACTGCTAGTTGATCTTGCCACACCCTGTAACGTTCTCATTTTCTCTGTTGTCTGTCTGTCTTTCCCTCCCTCTCTCTCCCTGTCTGTCTCTGCCTCCCTTTCCCTCCGCCTCCCTTTGTCTCTTTCTGTCTGTTTTTTGACTCTGTCTCTGTCTCTGCCTGTTTCATGTTCTCTCTCTCTCTCTCTCTCTCTCTCTCTCTCTCTCTCTCTCTCTTTCTCTCTCTCTCGGTCTCTCATGTAGTCCAGGCTTGTTACAAACTCACCATACAGCTAAGAATAACTTTGAATATCTCATCCTCCTGCCTCCAACCTCCTTTGCGCTGGTACTGTAGGCAGGTGCCACCAGACCTGTTCTGCACTGTGCTAGGGATCAAATGCAGGACTTCATGTGTGCTAGGCACACACTCTGCCACCTGAGCAATATCTCCCATCTCCAGCCTTCTTTTTTGATATGTTCTGAGCTGAGCTCCTGAAGGTCCCTCAAGCCTGCCCACCCTAACATCCTCATCTTACCATAGTCAAGTCTGTCTTCCCAGCTACTCAGAACTCAGCCCCCAGAGCCTTTGCCTCAGCTCTCTCTGCCATTTACACATCCAATACACCAGCCCCTGAGGGCTCTCTTTTCAAAGCATATCTAGAATCCAACATTTTTCACCACTGCTCCCAATGTGGTTCAAGTCACGGTTCTCGACAGCCAATACCCACTTGCATTGGCACCCTCCTCTCAGTGTAGAATCAGTGAGTTCCTATTACAATGCTGGTCAGATGGTGTCACCCTATACAGAACCTTCCAGGGGACCCCAGCTTTGACACTATAAGTTCCCCTATATCCTCCCATCACCTCCCTGACTCTATCCCCTTACTCTTCCAATCACACTGACCAGCTGTTCTTAGAGCACATCAGCCCCAGGGCCTTTGCACCATCTCTTTCCTCTTCTAACTCCTTAACTGCCTCCAAATCTCAACTCAGATGTTATCTCCTTAGAGAACTTCCATGTCCACACTACTCAGGATTTCAGCCTCTTCCACCGTCACTCCTGCGCACTGGTCCCACTTATTTTCCTATTTCTGTAGGAAAGCGCTCTACACAGTTACATCCCCAACCTGTCTGTGCTGGCTGGTTTTATGTCAACTTAACACAAGCTATAGTTACCAGAGGAGGGCACCTCAATTGAGAAAATGCCGCTATAAAACTGGGCTGCAGGCAAGCCTGTAAGGCATTTTCTTAATTCACAATCAATGGAGGAGAGACCAGCCCATTGTGGGTGTGATCACCCTGGGCAGGTGGTCCTGGGTTCTATAAAGAAAGCAGGCTGAGCAAGCCATGGGGAGCAAGCCAGTAAGCAGCACCCCATCATGGCCTCTGCATCAGTTCCTGCCTCCAGGTTCCTGCCCTATTTCAGTTCCCATCCTGACTTCCTTCAAAGTTGGACTATGATGTAGAAATATAAGCCAAATAAACTCTTTTCTTCCTTGCTCATAACAGTAGTAACCCTGACCAAGACACCATTGTTTTTTCTCTGCCCTTGTCTCCTCCCAAGGTGTTAATGGGTTTGTTTATTTTAGCTTTGTATTGTCTGTGATTATTTTTTACATTTTTACAAAGATGTGTTTTACTTTTAATTATGTGTATTATGTGGGTGTGTGCACATGAATGCAGATGGAGGGCAGAAGAGGGCATCGGATCCCCGGAAGCTAGAGCTACAGGCAGTTGTGAGCTGCCTGATATGGGTGCTGGGAACTAAACTTGGGTTTATACACATTTAACTGCTGAGCCATCTCTCCAGCCAAACATGATATGTTTCTTTTTTAACTCTTTAATTACAACTTAAAAAATGTTTTTAAATGTTTTATTTTGTTTTGTTGTTTAGTTTTGTTTGAGACATGGTTTCACTGTGCATCCTTGGCTGGCCTATGTAGATCAGAATGGTCTCAAAGCCACAGAGCTCTGCCTGCTTCTGTGCTGGTATTACAAGTGTGCACCATCAAGTCTAGCTCACATGTATACATAGATACATAGGCAAGAATATTTACCTGCATCGTCTACTCACCACTCCCAAGTGGCCAAACCAGCACCCAGCACACAGAGCTGCTCAAGCAGAGAATGAACAAATGAATTTAACAGGGGTGAACTACTCATTAGGGAACCGCCCAAGTCCTAACTGTGGGATACAGTCAGGAACCGAAGTCAGATATCTTGGACTCTACAGATGAGGCTATTTCTACCAAGTTGCTTGCCTCCCGCCACACTCCCAAAATAACAAGACAATAAAAAGCAGTTGACTTGTGGAACTTCTGCTCAGATGATAATCAGAGAACATACAGGCTTGATCCTATCTTAGTCCTGTTGTAGCCTTAGCAAGGTTCAGTAAACAATGGCCAGTCCCACTGTGGCCCTGAGTCACTGAGAAGGTTATTGGCTGTGGTCAGCATTGTTGATTAAGGTGGGGATGTGTGAGAAGTTGAAAAGTATGTCTACTTAAGAAGGTTTCAGCCGCGTCAGGGGCTAACTCACCCGTACTGTCTCAGAGACTTCCACACCAATGCATATGCTGGCTTTTCCAAGGGTGGGTGACGGTGACCAGCTGTCCTCTCAGCTTATTGTCTGTCTCATTTACCTGCCAAGCCTTCCTCTGAACTGGCACTGGGCACACTGCCCTCTGAGTGTAGCTCCTGCCTCCAAAGATGGGTGAGCCATGCTCCTGAATTCCCTATGCTGAGAAAGTTTTTCCCTACAAGTCAGGCCAAAGCTATGAGGCTAATTTGCTTCCCAGCCCACTCTTCTGACCTCTATGACTATCAAGTGGTACCTGGCAAGGTGGGTGGGTATCTTTCACCACTTCAAAGGCATTGACAGAGTCCTCCATGTCCCTAAAAAACAGGACATAGGCCAGTCCCGAGTCCCTACAGAATCAACGCAATGACCTAGGTCTTTGGGGAAAAAAAGGCTGACTTTCAAATCAACAACAAACAGCAACACATAATCCTAATGTCCTTAAACAAACACTAGGAAAATTTTCCCACTTTGAGCAAGTCACATGACTGCCCCGATGGGTTTGGGGTTGGGTGTCTTAACCTCTAGGTGTGGTGGCACTCTGTGGAGTAGGAAGGCTCTTCAGAAGCACCAGGGAGTTCAGGATAAGACCCTCTAGGAACTAGGCAGAGTGGATTGACCAGATGAATTCCCAGAGAACTGGCTCACACTCAAGGGAAGCTCCTAGGTATCCTGGTGTGACCATAGGCTAACATGGCCCTGTCTGTCTAATGGGCAAGAGCTCCGAGCCCATGTGATTTCCTGAGAGTCTCCGAGCAGTCGTCTAGGAATGCCTGCATCTTCAGATTTTTCTCTCTCAAATAGAGCATCCTCAGAGAGGCTGTAGGCTGGACCCTTCAGTCACTGAGTCCTCAGAGAACACATTTTCTCTCTGGTAAACTTGGTTGAGGCTACGGTACCCACACCCTTCCATGAGATGGTAAGAGATCTCTTGCCTAGGAAGGATAAAGTGCTGGAGAGGTTGGAACGGGGCTGTGAGGCCAACAGATAGAGACATAGAAAGCTGGATGTCTGTGCCCAGGACCTCCCTGGTTCCTGCCTATGGCTTAGGAGGCAAGGCTGCAGTCTCTTGGAGCTGTCCTCCGCGTTTTTTGAGCCTACTGCAACATAAGGGGTGAGGGTGTGGTGGGACAGGGGTCACTTTTGTGACTAATAACCTAATCATGGAAAATGACAGCTTTCTACCAGAGGTGGCCACAAAACTCTTTATGATGTGGCCAAAAATTCCTCCTGTCGCCGCAGCCCTAGAAAATGGGTCAAAGACATCTTCTATGGAACTCTCAAAGCAGGGCCTAGCTCACACCATCTACTTGTGTGTCACCAACCTGCAAACACTGGGGCTGTTTTGACAACAAGGTCATCCTCCCTGGTGTGAGCTCAGCCTTGACTC
This sequence comes from Ondatra zibethicus, assembly GCA_004026605.1. NCBI lineage: Eukaryota > Metazoa > Chordata > Mammalia > Rodentia > Cricetidae > Ondatra > Ondatra zibethicus. Next base: position 140,691 of record PVIU01001918.1, on the reverse strand, counting down.
GGGAGTCAGTCATCAGTCCTGGCCTGCTCACCCCTCCTTGGGGGAATGATAAATTATGGAAGTTACAGAGGCCGTGTCTGGTGTTTGTCTCCAGCAAAGTGCATGCGGTGTCTCTGAGGTCTGCAGAAGCAGCTCCTCGTGAGACACTTACAAATGGCCCAGGGCTATGTCAGCCTAGATATCTGTCATCCAAGATGACATGCTCTTTTTCTTTCAGTGCTTGTGTGCATGTTCACTAGTGTGTGTGTGTGTGTGTGTGTGCAGGTGCCTATGTGTGTGTGTGCAGGTGTATGTGTGTGTGTGCAGGTGCCTATGTGTGTGTGTGCAGGTGTATGTGTGTGTGTGTGCAGGTGCCTATGTGTGTGTGTGCGCAGGTGTATGTGTGTGTGTGTGCAGGTGCCTATGTGTGTGTGTGCGCAGGTGTATGTGTGTGTGTGTGCAGGTGCCTATGTGTGTGTGTGTGCAGGTGTATGTGTGTGCGCAGGTGTATATGTGTGTGTGTGCGCAGGTGTATATGTGTATGTGTGTGTGTATGCAGGTGCCTATGTGTGTGGCTGGGTGTAGAGGTCATCAGGTCGAGAGTGTAGGTGTTGTTCTCTCTTGCTTTATTTTGATCTGGGTTCTCCCTGTCTGGAACTCAAGCTGTTAGGCTAGGCTGTCTTCACTTCTCCAGCACAGGGTAACATGCGTGTCACCACTCCTGGGTTGTTGTTGTTGCTGCTGCTGTTTTTCTCCCACTTAGCCATCTCCCCAAGCCCAATGACAGGTTCCTTTGTCTTGAAACTTCACCTGATCTCAGTCAAATCCTATGGGGTCCACCCTTCTCCTAGGCTGTCCTTCACCTGGAGCAGGGCAAACCGTGAATGAGGAACTGACTGATTTAAATAGCGCTTTCCTTGGCCTGAGGTGAGTGACAGCAGCTGACAGCTGGCTGCGAGATCCAATGTAAGAGGAGCTCTCTCCCTGAATGTCAGGCATCCCATTGACAGAACTGCATGGCTTACAACTGGTTTGCTTTTGGTGCCTGAATGAACTGTGGGTCCTGGGCCATCTCTCTCAGCGCTCTGACATTTAGCTACCCCCAGATATTGGGGTAGCTTTCTGCTGTCAGGGTTACGGTGGAGGTCCTAGGAATGAAGCAACAGGTAGAATTGTGTTTGAGGACCTTTGCAGAGGGGAGCAAGGGGCTCTAGATTTCAGGCCATGGTAGAGACAAAGTGCTTAGCTCTGAGAACTCCTTCCAGTGAGGCCTCTGGGTCAGCACTCCTGCCTGCTTCGATACCTCAGCTTTCAGCAGGGCCCCAGGACTGAAGCAGGGATGGGATCTCCAGGGTGGACATCCCATGGGTCTGAGGAGAATTTGGGTCTGAAAGGTTCCAGATGGCTCAACCTAAATGGCTGTCTTCCAGGATACCATTTCCTTTTGTTCAGAAGCCTCATCCAATCTCTGGCCTTGACTGGGTGAGGGCTGATGGCTCTGTGGCTCTGTCCCGACGGGACCCCAAAAAGCCTCTAGTCAGTCGTTAGCTAGGGACAAGAGGTCCTCTGTCCGCCTGGCCTAGTGCCAGGCTTGTGCTGACTCATAAAATTCTGCCTGGAGCCCAAGGCCCCAAGCAATGATTCAGGCAGCCTGGAATCCAGGGGAAACCAGCTTTGCTTTCCACCAGAGAGAGCAGTCCAACTGGGTATGAGCTCACTGGCCAGACAGTGACAGGGACAGTGGGAAACTGCCAATCCAATAGGCAAGGAGAATAAGGGACTGAGCTTTGAGCCTGAAACATTCTTAGCAAGCCCCATATCAACCTATCTAAAATTAGCTTTCGGCATCTAAATCACTTCCTGTTACAAAAACCACAGGCCCGATGCTTCAAGTCATCACCCTGCCTGCTAAAAGGGAGTGGGGGGCTGGTGATGTAGGGGTGCTGCACACTAAAAACTGTAATGCTTCAAAAGAGACATAGGAATCAGGAGCCTCTCTCCCTCGCAGCAGAAGGACTGATAAGCAGGGTCCATGAAGGTTGCTGCTGCAGGGACAGGGACCACTGTGAACAAGCATGTGCACAACACACATGCACACACAGCCAGACTCACATACTCATAGACATGGTCCAGAGTCTTCTGTTTCTGCAGAAGGACTCCTACATGGATGGCCTCAGCACATCTCTGCTGTGGCTCTTCTTCTTCTTCTTCTTCTTCTTCTTCTTCTTCTTCTTCTTCTTCTTCTTCTTCTTCTTCTTCTTCTTCTTCTTCTTCTTCTTCTTCTTTGTTTTAGAGACAGGGTCTCTCTACAGAGCTCTGGCTGTCCTGGAACTCACTATGTGGACCTTGCCGACCTTGAATGCACAGAGACCTACCTGCCTCTGCCTCCCAAGTGCATGGATTAAAGGCGTGCGCTATCATGCCTGACTGCTGTGGCTCTTCTAAACACAGGATGCATTAAGAGAGAAGGGCAGGTCTGGCCTGCTTGCAGCACCTATGGCTCTGTCTTGACTTCTCTTCAACTTTCTGTCTAACAGGCTACAAACAAGCAAGGTTAGTTAGCTCTGTGCTTAGCACCTGGCTGTGGTGATATTTTATTTGTGTCATAGCAAAAAAAAAAAAAAAAAAAAAAAAAAAAAAGAATCTTGCCTGAAGATCAGAGTGTGGAGCTAGCCACAATATTTAGCCACAGAGGCCAAGCAGTAGTGGCGCACACCTTTAATCCCAGCACTCGGGAGACAGAGACAGACGAATCTCTGTGAGTTCAAGGCAACCCTGGGTTACAAGAGATTGAATCAGTCTAAAAAGAAAAGGGGTCAAGTGGTGGTGGCTCACACCTTTAATCCCAGCACTGGGGAGGTAGAGACGGGAAGGGATGTGGCTGGGTGGAGAGAGGCGTAAAAGGCAGAAGGAAATAGGAGCTCAGCGCATTCATTCGGAGCATTTGTGGAGACAAGATCTTGCTCCAATGGGTCTAAAGGATTAGTAGAGGTAAAAGGTCTCTCCAGTGGCTGGCTTCTTTACTTCTGTGATCTTTTAACTTTCACCCCAATATCTGACTCCGGGTTTTTAGTATTAAGACCAATTAGAACTTGTGCTACACCTGACCCGAAGTCTTTGTTCCAGCAACTGCCAAATGTTTCCTGTGTAAGAAAAACCAGGAGAAACATGGGCTGGGTGTGTGAAGCAAGTCAAAGGCTATCTTTGTGTGTGAGGAACTGAAGTGGGTGGAGGAGCTATTTGAGTCCCCAAACTCTCCAGAAACCTGTAACTCTTCTTCCCTCAGGCCATGCCCTGTCCCCAGCTCCAGATTTGGGCTGCAGGTTACCAGCAGCTGTGGACAATGAGTGACATAGTCACGAAGGAGAAACTGATAATCTAGTTTGCTGCTGTTCTCCTAGGATCCTTAGCAATGACACCCGACAGACAGAAGATGTTTGTAAAAACAACAACAAAACCTAGAGATGGAAGACTGGATGGTGTTAGCACTGATAAACACAGAATATCCACCAACTCCCAAGCTGGGCACAGAAGCATCAAGTCACCGAGCAGTGCTTTTACAGCAGGGCTGCTGAGACAGCAAGTAGCCGCTGCCCGCTTCCGCTTCCGTAGGAGGGATTCGACTGGGTGGCCTTGGTGGTAGTGGTTTCATCCCACAAGCACCATGGCTGACATCAGTGAGATCATCTCCAGAGTGATAGAAGCCTAGTGTCTAACAGGAGTCTGTCTATAGATGACATGACAGTGCCCATTCTACCCCTTGCTGCTTCATGGTCAAGAGACCCACGCGCCAGTGACTTAGATGTCAGGTGATCATGCTCGTCAGAGTGAGTCGTCAGGTGACCCCACTCTCGGCTGTGGCTAACGCAGGTAGGAAATATTTCCGGTTCCCAGGAAGAGAAGTCCTGGTGAATAGTAACAGCACCTCAGCTCAGGGTCCTAGGGGTTTGCAGGCCTCCATGTTTGAGCATGCCCGGACTCTCATCTGAGGGCTTGGAGGATCATGGAGAATCTAGAGCTCCTCACAGGATAGCAGGGTGACTGTGAGGGTTAGCGAAGCAAGTGGGGTCCACCAAACACTGGATCAGCTATTGTTTGGATGAATGAGGCTAAGTGGGGGGCTTTCCAGAGAGCTGGACGGCCAGCCACGGTGCAGTCAGCATTCTTCTACAGAACAGGCTATTTTCAACCTGCCTCCTCTAAGCTAGGTCCTGTCTAGTCACTAGGGATCCAGTGAGGAAGTAACTCTGTCCCTCTAGAATCACTGAAGACAATGAGAAACAGGATCTTAGATAGCTCAGTTGGCTTCACAGTCGCTATGTAGCTTCAAAGGACCTTGAGCTCCTAATCTTTCTGCCTTCATCTCCAAAATGCTGGGATTACAGGTGTCTGCCACCATACCCAGTTTATACAGTTTTGGGGATCAAACCTGGGGCTTTGGGCATGCTAGGCAAGCATTCTTAAGGACCGAGCTATACCTCCAACCCCCAAGACAGGTAATTTTAATACCAAATTGTAAGTACAAAGCTGGAGAAGTCCTTGGGAAAGATGGGGGCCCTGTGGATGCATAGAGAAGGCAGTAGAACGCATTGAGAATGTGACCCAGTCTAGATACGGTTCTGGTAGACACTCAGTGTGGTAGAACTCAATAGGAATAGAGTATCACCAAACTGAACAAAGAGAACAAGAAATCATGATCAACTGGTGTACAGGGAAATTTGACCGAGGAAAGTCTTCCAATGTAATTTCCCATAGTAGTGGATAGATTTTACAAAATGAAAGTGGCAGCAGAGACACCCGCTGTAAGGACAGCTCTGTATACTACTGTTGAGTTTTTTGATAGAGTTGAGTGGTTCAAGAGAACACAGAGATGGGTTATTGAGGAATAAGGAGTCTATTACAAAAGTTATTAATGCCAAAGACAGACAGACAGAGGCAGCAACAGCACAGTGGGAGCTCCAAGGAGAATTCGGCCACAGCACCAGAGACAGACTGCATGGTGGAGTTTCTGGAGAGAATCAGAGCCCATATGGCAGAGGAGGGACCTCTTCTTATCCCTTTTGAGGATGGGTGAAGGTTCACAGCCAAAGCCGATAGACAGCTTCTCTGATGCCCTGGCAGGAGGCAGGGAAGTGGGTGGGGAGCAGAATGTGGTACCCTTCGATGTAAACGCTTTACCCAGGTGAGAGGTCCTGGCACCAGCAAAGGGGCTCACAGACAATGTCTCAGGAGATGCCTGGAGGTATCTGTGAGGGGCCTGAGCAAAGGCTGGATTCTAACATACATCCTTACAATTAGGGCTGAGTGGCACCCTTTGAGATCCAGCATTGCATCTGGAAGCTACGGGCATGTATTTAATAGTGCAACTTTAGAAGAGGTGCCAACCAGAAGCGATACAATGCTGATTGTCATGGCTGTTCAAGTATGACTAGTGACATTTCCACCATTGCATTAAGATATGAAAAACAGGTGTAGAATATTAAAAGTAAATTTTATAGTTTAGATCAGTGGTTCTCAACCTGTTGGTCCCAACCCTTTGTGATGGGGAGAGAGTCAAATGACCCTTTCACAGGTCACATATCAGATATCCTGCACATCAGGTATTTACAATACAATTCACAACAGTAGCAAAATTATAAAATAATTTTATGGCTAGGGATCATCACAACATGAGGAACTGTATGAAAGGGTCACAGCTTTGGGAAGGTTGAAGACCACTGGTTTGAAAATAAAAGAAGTATTTAAAAAAGATGTTTGAGTACTTGGCTAGGAAACAGCAGAGCTAGACTTCAACCCAGTGGATGTCTGACTTCATTCTATGCTGGTCAACATGGAACCACTTAGCCTCTTGGCAGTAGGAGACTACATGGGAATTCCAGATAAAAGAGCAACAAACCAAATACTAGAGTCTTTCCATATACAAGGATGATTTCCCTTCCAAGCATCTAAAATCCCAATTCTATCAAATTCAAAATCTGCATAGGATTCTTCACACAGCTGGACAGGCTAACTGAAATTAGAGAGGCTCTCATTTGTGGAGATGAGGGGGGAAGACGCAGCCTACTTTATATCAAACTACGAAGGACTCAATGCCATTGTGCTGATGCCGAGGTAAAGAAGTAAACCCACAAGTCAGAACAAAGAATCCAGAAGAACCAAGCGTTATCAAGTCTGGGTTGCAGGACAGGTAAGAATGCTGACCTTAGTTCTATCCAAGGTCGCTCTCATCTTGGTTTACCCCTAATGTGGTTAATACTCGGGAGTACGACGATACTCATGCAATAAGGATACATGCAGGGCATGGCACCTCATTGCCATCCTTCCTCTCTCACAAGAGCACCCCCAAGTTTGATGATTTGGGGGCAAATTATGTAGAAGTCCACTGGAAAAATCTGGATTCCAGCACACGTTGCTTTCTACAGTCTGGTCTGTGAGAACATGAGGAATAGTCATTTCGCCCTTCAGAAGGCCACACCACATAGGGCCAATTGAAAATGTTTGTTGCCAAGGATGACGTTAGTTTTAACTGTCAATGTGACACAACATAGAATTAACTCTGAAGGGAGTCTCAAAGGACTGTCTCCATCAGGTTGGCCAGTGGGTAAATCTGTGGGAAACTATACTAATTAACCTATTTGATATGGATGGCCCAGCCCACTGTGGGTGGCACCATTCCCAAGGCTGGGTCTCCTAAACTGCATAAGAGTGGAGACATGAAGCTGAGCGCAAGCAGGCAAATGAACAGCATGTATCCATCTCTCTGCTCTCGACTATGGAGGTCCTCTGACAGGCTGTCTTGGGCTCTTGCTGCTGTTTCCCAGGGGTGATGGACTCTTGCCTGGAATTGTAGCGAAAATAAACACTTTGTTTCCTAAATTTATTTTTGTCAGGGTATTCTCTCCTAACACCAGAGAAGAAATGAGAGACACCGGGAATTTCAACCATTTACCCTGGTTTTGAGGTGTCGGGGAGCCTTCTATGTACACCCTCCTTTCAGAAAGCAAGCCTGGGTGGGGTCTACTGCAGGGATATTTAATATCATTGTGAACCAGATGAAGCTTTCAATAAAGAATATAAAGACAGTTGTCCATTAAATTTCTTACAAATACTTTCATTTTTAAATAATAAAAAATTCAACTCAAGTTGACTTGGGGAATAAAGAAAATATATCAGCTTATATAAAAAACAATGGACAAAATAAGGTTGATGTTAGTACAAAGCTGACCATAGTACAGGCAGTGGGTGGAGGATGGATAAAAAGGGGTCCTCTGTTAAAAGTTCAAAGGCAGAAAGTAACAAAGGTCATAGCCAGTTCAGCCCTGGGGGCCAGTGCCCAACATGCAGACTGAGATGTGGTACCTCCCATCTGAGTGGTACCCAACTCCTAAAGCATTTTGCCCAAGCTTTGAGAGACTGTCCCTCAGCCCATCTTTAGGTAGTGGCTGGGAACAGAAGTCTAGGTTTGCATGACAGAAAAGGGGGCGCATGGGAATTGATACAGAGCAGGACTGATCTTTTCAGCCAGAGGTCTGTGTCTGTTCACATCCATGGGGAGGGCTAAGGATGGAATCATCGCCTACCCCTTCCTCTAATGAGGAGCAAAATGTCTTTTACCCACAGATGTGCTAGCCCTAATTCCCTTCAGTTAGCCAAGTTAGAGAGGAAAGAGCCTGCCCATCAGCCAGGGCAAAGGAAGTCATTCTTTCCACGGAAAGATACCAGAGGCACTCAAGTCAGAGGGGAGTCCTTCCAAGCCATGGTCCAAACCCTGGGGAAGATGGCTAGAGATGCTGCAGCCTTACCTGCCGGAAATGGAATGCTGGGGGTGGTGTGGTTCAGAAAAATACCCTTTGGTTTTTATTGATCCACTTCTTAGTTTACCAAGAAAGTTCAGCCCAGCCTCTCTCCACCCACTCTGCAGTGACTTCAGGGGAAACTTGTGGGGATTGAAGTGCTCCATCCCAGGAAGAGGGGACGAGGAGGACGTCTCCCCTGAGGTTAAGGTGTGAGATGACAAAATCTGCAGCACCACGGAAGACCTTTCAGGGCTGAGACTTCCTGTGTCCACCTCCAGCGCCTCTCAGAGACCAGAGGAAGCTGATGAGTTCGGTACGCTCTTCACAGGAAGGCAAGCAGAGCTCTCGCCGTCATTTTACAGCTGAGTGATCTGCCACCAACAGGGCTGGCACGTGTATGGGCTTATTGTTTAATTTATTTATGCCAGAATACAGCACCCACTTTAAAAGGGAGAGTGACCAGGGAGGGGAACAATGGTATAGCTCACTGAACACCCCACCTCCACCCCACCCGGTCAGTAGTCTGAAGAGTTCCATCTCACATTAGGGACCTCCATTCAGGCAAAACCAGGATTGATGGCTTTGAGGAGGGAAAGAATTTCAAGATGGACCCAAATGAAGCAGAGTTGGAGATTTATTAGGAGACATTCTTAACACAGAGGTTACTAGAAACATGGGTATGAGCTTCTCCAGAGATTCACACAGTGTCTCTGCAATGGGGCTTGAGTGTCTCCATTTACATCCATAAAGGGTAGTAAGAAGCAGCACCACAAGACACAGACCTCAAGACGACGGCGCTAGGCAAAGTACTATGGATAAGCTATTTGCCACCACAGATGAGGTTCAAGGAAAAGCCGAGGAAAGGCACGGTGGGATAGATAGCGTGGATTCTGGGTGAAAACCTGCGTTTTTATGCCAAGTAGTAAGAGGTTCCACTTCGGCTATGGAGGAAGGAAGCCCTTGTCAGGACAGGGCCCACTGTTTTCCGGAGGCTGACCTTGACTTTCTAACCATTAGACTCTGTGACCACCTCTTGAGCCCTGTGGCAGAGTGGTTCCTCAGATGATGCAGAATGCTTTACCTGCGGTTCTCAGCCTGTAGGTCGCAGCCCCTTTGGGGGGAAGGGCCACATATCAGGTATCTTGCATAGCAGACATTTACATTATAATTTATAACAGGAGCAAAATTACAGTTATGAAGTAGCAATAAAAACATTTTTATGGTTGGGGATCACCACACGTCAAGAACTGTACTAAAGGGTTACAGCATTAGAAAGGTTGAGAACCATTGCCTTAGATGACTAGCGAGCCCACCATCTCCTCTTCCATCCAAACTCCACCCCCAAGGCATAAAGTGAAACTCTCTCGCCTGTTTCTCAAGGAAAGTCTCCACAAGACACATGACAAGACTTTTCCCCCAGCCTTTGCCCTGTAGGCCCTCAGGTCAGAGTCCAGGATGCAGAATTCCCCTTCGAGAAAGTCCAGAGTCCCCACAGAGTTCTATGGCTCAGACTAGGGTAGGTAGGAGCCAATGGCCTCATTCCTACTTTGAGGATGGAAGGAATAAAAAGCAGCTCCAGGGAATGCCCCCAGGATGCTGACCCAGATGGAGGAAGGAGAAAATAAATAGGGAAAAGGCAGACAAAGTTAAGAAGGAAAGCAACAGGATACATACCTCCCATCACGTCATACGGTTGGGAATGTACCAACATGGCTTCCTGGCGCAGCTCCAACCACTGAACCAAATGCCTTCAACCTGCAGCCATGGTAAAGGCGCAAGTCCTAAGTGTGGTAACCCAGGCCCAGGTTGGCTGGGTCACGGCCCACTGCTCTGTACCCTGCATGCCCTCGCTCTCCAAGCTGATTGCGTCTCCCCTGTCACACGCATGCGCTGACGAGGCCCTCTCTTGCTGGTGTTTTTAGAGCTCAAGCCCTGACATCTCCAACAAGCTAGACTCAACTACCCACCCTCAATTTGTTCATTTAAAGCAACAAGCAATATTGAAAAGGCAGAGAAAAGGGGTTTATTCAGGGCAGCTGGATGGGGGAAGACGAGCAAATGAAGAGGCCCAGTGGCCCCACCCCAGTCCACCCCTGACACGGGGTTTAGGTTTAAATAGAGAACAAGAGGCATAAGTAAGATCAAGGAGTGGTCCTGCCCACCAGTGACCCACCACTTTCCTTGACTCCAGTCTGTACAGCGAAGCGGTCTGACACATCGGAACTGCACCAAATAACGGGGCGATTTCCTCCTTGGTCTGGCACAGGCTTCGGCTTTACCTTCCTGGAGCATGACGCTCCTGAGGACCTTCTAATTCTGTGGAGTGCACTGCTTCAATACTGATAGTACAGGTGTCTCTCTTCAAAGTACCCCTCCTGCAGGACGGCCACAGCTCTGCCACACCTCCGTCAGCTCCTTCTACCGCCTTAGCAACGTTCTCCCTTTTCCCTGCTCCTCCAAGACCTGTCCCCCTCCCCTGAAGCCGTCCTAAGACCCCAGTGCAGAGGGCACCCTCCCTTCTTTTACCACCTTGACAAAGTTTTTTGAGAAATGTATTTTTTGCTGTTCCTTGCTCCACCTGGCTGGGTATCTCTGACTAGACGCAGCTCCTTGCAGGAATGAGGTTTTTGACTGCCGTCTTTTGAAAACTCTCCCCGCTAAAGCTTCGCTTCAGTTCGACAAACCCCGCAGAGAGTCAGCGCTGCCCCTGGAGCCACGTGTATGCGTTCCCATTGGGGCTAACAGGCAACTAAAGTTATCGTCCCCACTTCAGACACAGCTAGATTGGTCCCTGGCTCCTCCGACTCCCCAAGGCTGGAGAATATCCTTTTGATGAAAGGGCCTGGGCCCGTATTATACATGGCTCTTCTCTTCTCCAACCTCATCCCATTCCGTGATGTTCTTACATATCTCAGAATCATCTGAGCATTCAGGAATAGATTTAATCTGTGACACCCCGTTCCCCCGCCTTGAACTAGTACAGGACATACTCAGGCCTCTCTCTGCGATGAAAACAAACCAACCAAAAATTGTACAGTTCACATGGAGGGGAAATGAGTTTTCTGATGTGACGCGGAGGGATGAACAACATAAGCAGAGTGGAAAAATGCAAAGAAATAGCTTGATCATAAAATTACAGTTTTAGATCCCAACAGAAACAGTCAATATAATACCATATAATACATGAAACAGAATGAGTGAATTAATGAGTAATTTTCCGAAAAATGAAGGAAACATCATAGAAACAAGAAAGCAATGAAGCACTGGAAAAAGTTAGACAGGAAAGGTGTAAGACCAAAATCTTAGTGCTGGAAAGATGGCTTGACAATGCAGTGCCTTCTGCACAAGTATGAGGACCTGGATTCGGGTCCCTAGTATTTACATAAATGCATAGTGTGTGCCTATAATCCCTGGCCAGGTAGACAGAGGTAGAAGAATTCTTCGGGCTCGTTGGAGAGTTAGTCTTGCCAATTTGGTGAGTCCTAGGTTCAGCGGGGGAACCTGTCTCAAAAAAATAATGTGGAGAGCAATTGGGAAAGATGCCCAATGTTGACCTCTAGCCTCAACGTTCACCACAGTTCACGCACATACCACACACGCATGGACACACACATATATACACACGTGCACAAACACACACACGGACACTGAAGTAAATGCCTGAGATATGAAGGCCTACCTACAGATGTTAAGATACACCTGTGTAGAGGGCAATTGGAGCCCTGAGTAAGTGAAGTCTTTAGTGAACGTCTGCTGTTGACGTGGGCACAGCCGTGTATGTCAAGGGCACCAGCACCTCAGACCCAAGGCTTCCCCCAAGCTCTGGGGTGAAGCTCAGAGGAAAAATTGCAAAGTCTTCCTCGGATTCATGTGTGGATGTTGAAGGTGTGTGCTGAAAATGTCTGTCATTTTATGGCATGAAGACTGCTCCCCTACAGGGTCTGACTGCTTCTGAAGATCAGCCAAACCTGTCTCCTTGACCCAGCCATACACCACAAACCCCGCCTCCTTGTTCAGCTGTATGCAACAACTCCACCTCTTTGTTCAGCTGTGTACAATAATCCCACCCCCCTGTTCAACTCTAAATAATAAACACATTAAGCTTCCTGGGGTTTGCAGTTTCTCCATCCAGGAGCCCAGGCCTGCTGACACCAGCTTTTTGTGTGTCCATTTGTTTGTCTTTTCTTCATCCCCTCACTGACTTTAGTCAGGCCAAGTCCCAGGAGCCATTCAAGGACATGGCACAGCTGTCAATTCACACAAGGTACTCACTTTAAGTAAACAGGTAACGTGATCAAAAATATTTCAGATGTGCATAAACACTTGGAAAGGTTAGTCTTAATTGTCAACTGGACACCATCTACAATCACCTAGAATGGAGTCTCAGTAAGGAATTGTCTAGATTAGGTTGGCCTACGTGAAAGTCTGTGAAAGACTGTCTTGGATACATCATTTATCAAGGTAGGAAGGCCTAGCCTGCTGTGGGTAGCACTATTCCCCAAGCAGAGGATCCTGGTTTGTGTAAGAGTGGAGAGAGGGAGCTGAACATTGGCATGTGTGCATTAATTCACTGGACTCTGCTCTTGACTGGGGATGTGATATGACCAGTTGCTTCAAGTCCCCGCTGCCTTGAGTTTCATGATAGACTGTAACCTGGAACTGTCAACTGAATACACCCTTTCTCCATTAAATTGCTTTTGTTGTTGTATTTTATTAAACAACAAGAAATGAAAGTAAGACACATTTTAAAGAAAAACGGTAATAACCGAGTGGTTCTTTGATGATGGTTCTGCTGGAACCTGGGGAGTTAGGGAAGAGCACTCAGAAGGAAGCAAGTGTGCTGAGGCCTGAATGGAAGAGGGCAAAACCTGAGAGGTCTTCTGAGGAGAGAGGCTAGGCAGCCAAGCACGGTGTGGTTAAGGAAAAGAATTAAGGTCAGGATGACCACAGGGAGGCAGGAGAGTAGGGCAGGGTGGGGTGCAGAAAGCCCACAAGATTAGCATATGAAAGAAGCTGATTTGCCTAGAGGAAGATTGGAAACCTCTCAAAGGCCCACAGGTAAAGCCCACTGTGTACAAATGCACAAGAAAGCCAGAGCTATGCAAATGACTCAGGAAGGACCACAGCCTCAGAGCACAGGGTTGTTGTAGCTTGTTTCTCTTCTGCTGTGATAAACCAGGACCCAAAGTGACCTGGACAGGAAAGGGTCACAGTCACTGATGAAATCTACGGTGAGATCCCCTGCAGAAACTGAAGCAGGGCCCATGGAGGACACTGTTTACTGGCTTGGTCACTCTGGCTTGTTCAGCTAGCTTTTCTATAGAGCCCACGCTACCAGTCTAGGGATGGTAATACTCACAGTGGGCTGGGCCCTTCCAGGTCAATTAGCAATCAAGAAAATGTCTCACAGCTTTGCCCACAGGCCAGAGAGATGGAGGCGATTCTGCAGTGGAGGTTTCCTCTCTTGAGGTGTGTCAAGGCTTGCGTCACAGTGTTGACTATGGTTAGCCATGATGGCCACGGAGTTTCTAGCCTTCCTCCGATCTCTGACCCCACTTTTTCCCTTTGGCAGTGAATTCTTTCTTGATACCTATCTGATACTACTGCTATGCACCTGTCTGTGCTGGGTTTTTTTTTTTTTTTTTATTCCAGGATGCAAGAACCTAAAAATTCCAGCAGTTGTTAACCAGACTCTTGTAACTACTGATAACAACACATTGAGCAAGGGGAAGTGGTAGGCAGTGAGGATGGGGAAGTCGGCTGGGAGAAGATGAAGATCGCATGGGCCACGACACTAGGAATAAAGCGTGTGGGGTGTCACAGGAGAATCTGGTCTAGACACTGCTCGTTTTGGTCAAATGGAGAGTGACCTGTCACAAGGAGAGGAAAGGACTGATTAGGAACACATTTCAATAGCCTCTGGAGCAATAGTTCTCAATCTGTGAGGGGGCTGAATGACCCTTTCACAGGGGTCACCTAAGTTCATTGGAAAACACAGACCATTATGATTCATAACAGTAATAAAATTACAGTTAGGAAGTGGCAATGAAAATAATGTTATGGTTGGGGGTCACCACAACATGAGGAACCGTATTAAAAGAGCACAGCATTAGGAAGGTCGAAAACCATTAATCTAGACAAAAGATGGCAATAAATTTGTTCCTGAGTCTTATTTTAAAAATACATGTCATGCCGGGCGGTGGCGGCACACGCCTTTAATCCCAGCACTTGGGAGGCAGAGGCAGGCGGATCTCTGTGAGTTGGAGGCCAGTCTAGTCTACAGGAGCTAGTTCTGGGACAGGCTCCAAAAGCTACAGAGAAACCTTGTCTTGAAAAACCTAAATAAATAAATAAATAAACAAACAAACAAATAAATAAATAAATAAAAATACATGCCATATCTATTTTAATATAATATATTAGCATGTGCCACCTATAATGAACTTTGGTGATATTTTCCCCCATTATCCTTTTCCCCTGGTGCTCACAGAGTTCTATCTCCTTTCCAAAGAATCCCCTCTTTTTCATGTGTTTAAAAATTACCTGTTATCTAGTCTAGATTTGATCTATGGGAGAAAAAGTAGGTGACATCTATTGTTCTGAGCCTGATTTATTTTGCTTAATGTAATCTCCACTTCCACCCATTTCCTGCACATGCCATCATTTCAGATTCCTTTATGGCAGAGTTAAATACTCCATTGTGTGCATATGCCATTTCTTCTATCCATTCTTCTCTTGAGGAACATATACACTGGTTCCATAGTGTCACCTTGAGCAGAGGTACCTAGAGGTCTGTCTTGTCTGCTGACTTGGATTTCTTTGGGTATTAGGAATGGCAAGACTGGATCCCATGATGCTTCTGTCTTTAGTCTTTTGAGGACCCTCTTTACAGATTTCCATTGTGGTCACTGTAATGGAAAAATTAAAAATGCTGCAGGATTCCCAGCGGCAGTAGGCAGCAGAAATGCTGTAAGTCCCCAAGTGGCGGTAGCGGGCCATGTGGCGGCAGGCAGCGGGCCCTGACAGCAGCCAGTCCTAGGCAGAGACAGCTGTCAGTCCTGAGTGGTGGCTGGTCCCAGGCAGGGAGACACGTGGCGGGGGGGGGGGGGGGGGGCAAGAGACAGAGACATGGATAGGCACGCCATGCAG